>JARGYA010000417.1:0-117259 GCA_029204335.1 Mycena vulgaris
TTTTTCTGGGATGCCGCATGAACCAAAATTGGCTCTGGGGGTTCGAAAAGGAAATACCGCGAGAATCAACATCGGCACCTTCCTGAACCAGGACGCGGATCAGTTCTGTGTACCCTTTATCAGCGGCAAGATGAAGGCCACCCGTCATTTGCTGCAATGCAGCGGCCGTCAGGAACTGTGATTAGAAATGCAGGAAATAAAACGTACCGCGAGCGTTGACAGCTGCGTCTTTCCCGACCAGGAAGCGCACCATTTGTGTGTACCCATGGGATGAGGAATAGTGAAGGGCAGCCCACACGAGGTTTTTTTATAGTCCGGCTGCGGTCAGAAACTGAACTTACACCTATGCCGAGGATTATACCGGTGGTGTTGACATCCGCGGCTCTATCCACCAAGAGACGAGCAATTTCTGGGTTTCCGTCTGGGGCAGGTGCATGGAGCGGAGTCTGCCCATCATTGGCTGCAATGTGGCTGCAGTCAGAAACTTGACTTCTGAACATTATGAAATTCATGGAAGTGGCATTCGCATTCTCACACAAGGTACGGACAATGTCTGTGTGCCCGTTTTGGCAGCAAGATGAAGGGGTGTTTCCCCGTGATTATCTAAAATGCGGCTGCAGTCAGAAACTGGACTTCTAAATATGACAAAAGCAAATGGCAGTTGCATTCGGATTCCCGCCTTCCTCACACAAGATGCGGGCAATGTCTGCATATTCGTCGCCTGGGGTTTTGGCCAGGCCTCCAGCGCCGGGTTCCTTTTCCCAGATGAAGTGTGAGGCATCGTCTGCGCGATTGAAGCCCGCTCCGTTCCCCGCCCCGTCCGTCTCCGACGAGTCGGTGGAGAATGCTCCCGCGGAAGGCTCGCTGTTTCAGGCAGCAAGATGAAGGGGTGTCTGCCCGGCCTTGTCTACAACGCAGCGTCAGTCATAGACCTGGCTTGTAAATGTTGTAAAGACATACCAGCAGTATTCGCATTTCCCCCTTTCGTGCACAGGACACGGACAATTTCGCCGGCCCCGTTTTCAAAAACAAGATGAAGGGGAGTCCGCCTTTGCCTACCTAAAATTCAGCGGCAGTCAGAACTCTGCCTTCTGTACGTGGCATGCGCACAGAAAAAGAAAATCCGGAGGATTGACATTTGCGTCAAGTTCCTCGCACAGGATGCGGATAGTTTCTGCGTTTTTGTTTTGTGCGGCGATATGAAGGGCAGTGCACCCGCCCAGCCCCGTAGCGTGGTGGCGGTCAGAAACTAGAAACGTAGATGGGACAAATTATATACCAGTAGCATTGACATTTGCACCTCCCTCAACCAGCAAACAGATGATTTTTGCATGACCGTTTTCAGTTGCATATTTGAGGGCAATTTTCGTGGAAAAATCTGATTTCAGCTTGCATGAGATACGAATATTCGAGACTGGGTTCCACACCCTTTTTAAAAAGTCCTGAAGCCATGTTTTCTGCTTTTTTTTACACCAGCCCTGGCCAAATCATGCTTTCCCGTGCTCCCCTTGGAGAATGGGCTATCTCATTTTAAAGCTAGCACTCAGGGCATTCTGCATTCAAAATATCAGCCCCTGCGCGGTCATTTTGAAAGAGATTCACGCACATCTGTCACCCGATATCGGAAAACGGTGGTTCCCACGCTTTTTGCCCCACTACGGGCCAACACCATCCTCGCTCCCTGCGATGCACACATGAATCTCTTCCCCTGAATGCACTCTTCACCCCCATATTTCTTCCAGAATTTATTGACAAGAATTGCGCGTGGTTGACGCACTCAGAGGCGGAGCGTCCCTGGAACGATCTGCTGCGGCACGGTCACATGATGCCGCACTTCGCGCTGCCGAAGTTCAAACTCGTCGAAAAGTTTGATGCTGCCGATCTCTTCCACCCTCGTCCGCCCCAGTATCCGCACCTTTCGCCATTCCCGGCCATTTCAATATAACTCGTCCGCCTTTTCAATACAAGTTGTCTGACTCCTGGATGCAAGGCGTCTAGAAACTTCCCACCTTTTCAATACACCGCGCTCGCCTTGCCGCCAACAGGGCGGCCGTCGTCTCGATGCACGGCGCCGGCATCCCATTCGACACCGAGCTATTCTCCCGCGTCCCTACGCAAGTGCCCTTCGTCCGCTCATTCGCACCGGCCCGCCCCGCCGACGCCCCCCGACGCGACGTGTTTGTTTGGCCTTGCGTCCCACCGACGCCAGCGCCGGATCATGCCGATCACTGCACCTCCTTCCTACGCCTCCACTCAACCCCGCCTAAGCCACACCACGGCATCGACTCCCTCAAATGTTCCCTCCGTCACGCCCTTCTCACCCCCCTCCCTCCCGCGGCAACGCCATTCGCCGCGCATCTGCCCGAGCCAATCACGCGCAGCCAGGGAGGGAGTACGTACTCAAGATTCTTCCACCTCTCGCTCATTCTAACCTGTTGCCTCTCTAGGATTCCGCCTCACTGCCCATCCCAGCGCTTCTTCGTTCGGCACTAACCCCTCCTCTTCTTTCGGTGCGATCCCACTTCTCGCTCTTCAAACCCTCTCCCCACGACACTCGAATCTCCGCCCCCGTCGCCCCGCCCTCGCCTCTGTTCCATGCTGCCAACGTACCCTCACATTCATATGATGCGATGCGACCTCCGCCAGCCTTAGTCTCCGCGGCGCGCGCAGGCAAGCGCTGGCGATCGTCCTTGGGTAAGTCAGTCCCTGTCACTTTCCTCTTATCCGGATGTTCACATGCGATGTGTCCTTCCACACACCAATATTGCTGCGTGCAGAACCACGAAAACGCAGTCGAACCGACTCCCTCGGCGAAGATTGGCGGCACGACCGCTTGAGCTAGGTGCGCAATCGAAGTCCTCGCATACACATCGCTCTCTTTCCTCCCCATAGCATCCCACACCGAGCTCCTCACGCGGACGCCCTCGTCGCGCCTCTCAGAATTGCCGCGCGGCCCTGAAGAGCTTTGAACATTGTCCCGTTTTCAGACCGACTCGGTCCACGGTGCGTGGACGAATGTATCTTTCCCGCGTGAAGCCTTATAGCTCGTTCTGATTAACTTGTATGCAGACTTCAGATACATCCTCGCGCGGCCGATATATGCGCCGCGCTCGCTCGCTCCTCGCCGTTCCTCCGCACGGTGGAATCATTCCCTGGTGTGTCTCGAGGAATCACATAGCGTTCACTAGCGGCGTCCACCACCTGTGCACCGCGGCAGCCAACGAGCAACCGCAGCGTCCCAATCGGCGCGCTGTCGTGACGGTGGCTACCCACTGTGCTCACGGCGCTGGTGGTGCGCGGACTGGATTCGTTCCCGGCTGTATCGCAAATAGCACGCACATACTTTCATTCCACCCTTCAAACTTCCAGCTGTCGCGCACGGCTTCTTGCTACTTACCTAGCTCTACTCGGATGACTCGTCGCACATAGTGATGGGAAAGGCAGCGGGCGGCTCCCGAGAATGTCCACAACCTATCACCGTACGTCCCCCTCCATCCGTTCTAACTTCTGCGTTCATGGGCTAACGCGTCCTGAGCGTAGAATCAATTCGTCAGCAGGGCGAGTACTTGCCGGCAGCGGCTCCACGCACACGCTCCGCGCCGCAGCGCCCCACCGCATCTCGCGCAGCGTGCAGCCCGCATGCACTCGTCGTTCACGTCTGCACCTCGCCGTCATGAGCGTCGGCGGCGCGGGGGAAACCGCGTGTCCCGAGGCCGAGTGCGTGCCTTCTCCCCGTCTTCGCTCCCCCGCTGACTTCACCCGCAGCGTGCCGGGCGCACCCATAGTCCCCTACGCACGCCCCATGCGGCGGCGACGCAGCGGCAGGCCGTGCACGCGCGAGCACCCTGAGCTGCGACTACGCGCAGCAGGGGCGCAAGTACTATAACCGTGCGGTCGTGGTAAAGTCTTTACCTTCTGCGTTCCGCGTCATCCCTCCTGCCCCCTCATCCCCGTCCCGTTCCCTTCGCTCCGTCTTTCCCCGCCCAACTCGTCCGTCTCCTCGTCCGCTCTCCTCTCCGTCCGCCCCCATTCTCCATCGGCCGTGCGCGCGTCCTCCCCTGCCCTATCTTCTTGCCCCCTCTTCCGTACACCAACACGCGCGCTCCCTCGCGGCTCTCCCTTCATCCCGTCCCGTCCCGTCCCACTGGCGCCCGCGTCCATCACCCGCTCCTCCGCACTTCCACCCACGCACTCCCGCTCCCCTCCTTCGTCCTTCCATCCCACCCCATCCTACCCACGCTCCCCGCGCCCATCATCCCCCATCCCCCGCCCCTCCGTGCACCCACACGAACCTTCGCACCCCGCTTCCTTCGTTCTTCTACTCCATCCACCCCGCACCCCGTCGCCGGTATGTCGCCGCTGCGCTCCCCTCCATTCCCTCCCCTCCTCCGTATACAGATCGCTGAGGCTGACCCACTTCCCAGGGGTACATCTCGCGGATCAGCCTCGAGCCGCAGAAGCTCCTCGAGCGGGATTCTCGTGGCGCCCGGGGGTGCTTCCCGTGCGCTTCCCGCGCTCCTTACTCGCCCGGCCGCTGCCCGTTGATGCTGCCCGCCGCGAGGCACGGGACAGTGATCCTTATCTTGGTCGGATCCACTTATCTCCCCGGGGAATCTCGTTCGTGGTCATCCTCGCGGCGCGGGTGTGTCTCTCCTGCCCCGCCCCGCGCGCACGCTTCCCGGGTGCTCTCCCGCTATTGAGGTCCCGTTCCATAGGTTCCTCTCTTGCCGCCCGTATCGTCTGCGCGCACTATACCCCATTCTCACGCTCTCCCCTCGCTCACATTTCTTGCAGAATCTCATACGCTAAGCCGGTCGTCGACTCCGAATTCACTCTCGCCGACCTCCTGCCCACTCCGTGCGCCTCAGTAGTCAACCACTCCGGGTGCGCGCGCGTGGACATCCTGCGGCGCTCTTGTCGTGGGGCGAGTATGGTTCCAGCGACAAATTGGAACACACTATTCTGTGTGCGCGGTCCACCTCTGTTTCCTGTGTCCATTCCCTAACGCTTTTGATACAGATTCTTGGCCATTCGCCAAATCGCTCCCCCCGAGCTCCCGCACGTCCCGCGCGACCCGGCGCCCCATTGGTCTCGATTCACGCTTCACCTGGGCCAGGCACCGTGGAGCTTCTTTAAGCAGGACGCGGGCTTAAAGAAATCCTGCAGGGCCCAGGTCCACGGAGAGACACTGTTTTTCGCTAGTATCACAAAATGTCTGTAGCTTGCCCATTTCTGAATGTATTTTTTTCAAACTGAGTTAGAATGAGAGCTGCTAGTGGTATGATTTTGTTCTGCAAAGGTCGACAAATGACAATGTTGAATACACCCTTCGCAATATCCTGATTGAGTGGAGATGCAATTTGTGTATCTCGACCATTTCTCGTTGGAATTCCTTTGAAGGGGGCTAGAATGAAAGCTAGGAGCCCATTGAATTAGTCTCCGAAGGGTTCGTAAATCAACCCCCCTGAATATATGCTCATAAAGCTGAATGATATAAACTTGCCACAGTAATACATGATGTGATATATATATTTGTGGTTCGTTTGCACGTGCCTCACTCATTCTTCTCTCTTTCTTTTACCACCATCTCTGCAGTTCAATCTCACGATTACCAGCCTCAAGGTCCTCCATACAGCTCATCTGATCTTTCTCCAACGTGCTCTTCTCGCTAACCCCCTCTCATATACTACTGGCCGCTTCAAACTCGTCTCCGACTATTGGCCATGCTGATCCCACTCCCTTCTTTAAGCCCTTCTATTGCACTCCCTCACATTTACCCAATCCTTCACCCACCCACTCTTTCTATCCAGTCAAGGCAAAACACAAAAAAAACAAGTTTGACCCAATTTCAACTGTCCATTTCTTTAGCTATTATCAATTGAGGCAGTCTTCGAAACTGCCCAGGTCAAGCTGTTCTCAAACACTTTATTTACCGTCCATCCTCCACTAAAGAATGCGGTGGAGTGAGTCCTTTCTTTTTCTTTTATTTCGTCCACGCAAACGCTTTCTTTAACGTCCATCCTCCGCTAAAGAAACGGCGACCCTCCTTGTGAGTTTTTTTTTCTTTGACTATGCCGCAGCCTCGAAAACACTTTTCTTTAACAGCCGTCTCCCACTAAAGAAAACGGGAACGGGAACGGATCTCATAGTCTAACGTCAACTCAGTTTCTTTTTCGCAGCCAATTCAAGCGTTGAAACGGTTTCTTTACACGCCAAGTCAACATCGAAGCAGGTTTTTCTTTTCTCTAACCTGTCCTTTTTCGACGATTTATCGCTGCACCTGGGCCAGGTGCACGGATAATAGTGTTAGAGTTTGATTTAACGAAGGACAGTCTTTTAGTACCAGCGGATAGCAAGATGATGGTGGGAGGAAGCAAGGCGCACCAACATAAGAGAGCCTGCCTTTTGGGCGGGCCTTGAGCGCTCGATTCTGGTCCGTGTGACCGTTCTAAATGAAGCTCCGGTGGACTCTGCCAGGGCGAAATGGTTATCGGTTTCTCAGCTGGCACTACATTATTTCCACGGTCCTTGCAACATCACCGCTCCGTGCACCAATTTTCTTTTCCAAGCCATTCACTAAGATTTTCACATGATTGTTGCTGGGGGTATGATGGTTCGTTTGTACAAAATTTACTTTTGCGCGCGCGAAAGAGACCAAATTTGGAAAGTGGACTGAATGTCCCATTGTGTAGGAAAATGGGTGCCCGAGCCCTCAAAGGCCTGTAATGAATTACGCCTGATCTCGTCATGATCAGGTTTGGATCAGGTTTATGCGAATGGTGTTCCCAGTTCCCGGCTAGAGCCGACGATCACGTGCCTAGACCGCCGATCGGATCTCTTCGGCCGTACGCAGCGCACTCCTACTTTAAGCTTACTTCAGCACTTTCCAAGCTGTACGTTTATAAACCTCAAAATGGCCTGAATGCTGAGTTTAGTGTCCGTTGTGGGGAACGCGGGCCAAAAAATGATTGTCTCATTAGTTCTGACGCTGTAATTGAAGAAGTGCCAATAAAATGTATCTTAAGTGAGGATAGTAAGGGGGATTGCCTCAGGTTGGCCTCGGCAGTGAAATTGTTGAAAGTGAGGTGCGGCAGCATAGGGACATCATAGGACTGGATACAGAGGCATGCACGCAAGGTGGAGGAATGGAAACCTAAGTACTGAAATAGCAAATTAAGGAGAACGGCCCGGGGAATGATGAATGACTGGAGCCCGAGTTACTCAATTAATTGGTCTTGGAGTGCCTCTATTCAAGGCGCGCCGGGTCCAGCCCATATTGAGGGGCACAGCCACTCGGCTTGCGCTCGGCTCTCTGACGTAGGCTCTCTGACGTACGACTCTTTCGCGCGCTCTTTCGCGCGCGCTAAGAGCTGCGTTAAGCTTCTTTCGCGCGTGCAAAGGGAATTTTTTTACAAACGAACCCTCATAGGGGGGGATTGTAGATCCTGGCCCACTGTGCATGTACATATTTTTTTTCGAAATATCTAGCTCCACACCTCTGTCCAATTCGAGTGATCTTTGTCCCGATGTAGATAGTTTACAACCATGCTCGGAGAATAATGTGTTTTTTAGCTGGGAAAAAAACATAGGAGACTCTTCGGCATGGTGATTGTGGTCTACTAAAATATCTAGTGCATTGGGAGTTCAGCGGCCGAGCATTGCGCCCGGAAAGTGGAGAGGCTACGTCATAGTATTCACGTGAGGCGAGACATAGACAAACAAACCATTTCACGCCATTGCTCTCATGCCTCGTGTCACAAACTCTAAGCTCCGTAATGCTGGGAAGGAGAGACAGAAGAAAGATGATACCAAGAAGGAGGCAGTTCAACTTTACAAGCTGGAACAGGAGAAACCCCTCGAAGAGCTCCGTAGTGCCCGTGATATTGCCGCCAACTTTAACCTTTCCCATACCACGGGGGTCTGGAGGGGTCTTCTAAGTGTAGTATGTCCACAATACATTGAAACCGAGACAAAGTTTTTCGAAATCAGGCCATTTTCTTGCTTGTTTGTGCATGCTGCAAGGACCGGGAGGAGTGACCAGAAGAGTAGGACTAGGACTGCCCCAGTCCTATGGAGTAGGACTGAGTCCTATGGAATAGGACTCGCTGCCGTATCAGACAGCGGATGACAGTCGTCGCTTGAAATGACAGTCATCGCTTGAATGACATGACAGATGACAGATATCGTGGGCATGCCGTACTTTCTCTGATAAACAACCATCTCGGTAAGGCGGCTGCTTGCTGCTACCTCACCGGGGCCCGCTTTACTAGGGTCTGGTAAAATTGACGTGGGGCGGCGCGGACCGGCGCGCACCAGCGCTGCACTGACGCGCATTGACGCGGCAGTGGCTGTGCAGATTGACGCGCCAACCAGCGCGCCATCTCCAACTGTTCAGAACTCGGTCCAAGACACCCGACGCAGTTTGTAATCCATTCTGCGGTCCATTTAGATTATAAAGACCCGCCCTTCACCGCTTCTGAGTCGAAGTCAACCCCGAGTTCAAGTGACTGTTCAACCCAACTTATGCTCGAGTTGAATTTGCTGCCACCTCCAGTCCCCCGGGGCAGAATTCAGTAACCATCCAGGCTGATTGGTGGATCTCGATGGAGTATTTAACACAAGTCTATGCAAAACTCACTGTGCGTGTTTCTGCTGGTCATCCAGTCCAGAAGGTGTTATCCGCATCCACCACCTCCTTCCTCCAACTTCCTTCCCAGGTGTGTTAATTTCCATGTCTCATTTTGATCATCCTCATTCAACAGCCACTCACCGAAACCCACCGGGTCCATTGCTTCCCCCTCGAGTTGGGCTTCAAGTTGTGGTTCATTTCGTCGTTACTATGATGATCCTATGCTCTCGCCGCTGCGGACAGTTAAATTTGTCTGTCCGGACAGAACTGAGCAATGTGAGTCAAGTTTAATGCATGGAGATTGTGCTTACCTGTGACACTTCCTGTGAACAGTTCAAATCTATCTTGGCATTGTGGATAGCTAGGGCTGAAACGGTACCAAGGTGAAATCGAATCTTCTGGCGCTACGCGGATGGCGAGAATCGTAAGAATATCTCTCTTTAAAAACTCTCTGTGTACAGTAGGGTTTACAAAGAGCGCAAATGAGATTTTCTGAACACTGGTTGATTACCTATAGTTCCATTACTCGTTCGAAACATCTTTTGCTGCACTGAAAGACTGCCGACGGTTGAACCTGGGGAATGACTCCAGGAATATTTTGCAGCAAATTCAGGTGGTGAGATACGTGAATTGTCCAGAGATGAGCCCGCTCGGTGTGTGCATGTATATGCTGCCACTCGAACACAGATTTCGCGGCTTCCCGCTTGAGCCATCGGGATAGTCTACGACGAGAAACCCGCGTTGAGGCGGGAAAAGATTCAGATCCAATGCATTCACCAACTCGTTCGATATTGGATTCAGCAACTCTCATACTGAGTGTCATACTGCACTGAATGGAACCGTTTACGGCTTGGCCTGGTATGTCGAGATAAAATAGCAGTCACGGTATCACTTCAGACGTGCAATTATCCTAGGTCCGGCTCATCACTGAGTCCATTGTACTAAACACGGGAAAACACAGCTAGTAATCCTCACAGGTTGGCCTTATGAATCAGCTGAACCTATTGATTAAGGATTCATACTTAAAAAACAGCGAGACACGGCATTGCAAAACTCTTGAGGATTCGACCGGAAACCACTTGAACGGTGGGAAATTTCCTGATGAACCATTCAAACTCAACGGCTTCCTCAAAATAGAGCAAAATCATCCCGAGCCGCGGATATACCGATCGAATTCGCAGGCAGAAAACCAGGCGCGCGGGGTCATTCAAGGTCGGTACACACCTTGCAGCATTACAACATGCACATCGGTGTCACGGGGTTATGAAGTTTACGGTGAATAAAATGTCGAGAACAGCTGGAGGGTGATACATTTGGGTCAGAGCTCTGTATTAACACAGCTGCGACAATGCCTGTGGTGACGCGGCGTTGGCGCGCAAGGGGTGAAGAAATTCTGCAAGATAACATTGGATAGTGTATGTAACATTACTTCATCGATGTCGAGAATATACACGCGAGGGTTAGCGAGAATGATCATGCTAAGCGATTGAACGTAACAATCAGCCGAGATAATGGGACTGAATCCTATTCCATTGGACTGAGTCCTATTTCATAGGACTGGGGCAGTCCTAGTCCTATTCTTCTGGTATATACTCAAGGACCGGTGATCGCCGAAAACGTGGCCCGCTCAACTTCGCCGATTTCACCCGATTGTCTCAAATCTTTTTGATGTCCCATGGTCTGGGGGTCTCTGTGGACCTCCTAGGGTATTCAATTCACAGGTAAAGTGCAAAAATTTGCAAAAATGCGGGTCATTTGAAATGGAGTGCAAGGACCGTGGAATTACTGTATTTCAGAATACTACCTCAAATTGAGAGAAACTTTGAGCGTTGAGCGGACATTGTTGAGAAAAATACCCCAGATGGAGTAAGAATAAACATGTACATACGAAATCACCGCATCTGCTTAAGATAACATCAGAAAAAACTCTGTGGGGAATAGCGACCCGGTTAGATATCTAGCCCAAAATAGCACCAGTAGCCGCCATAGCTCTAACCGACCTCGCAATAGCAATCTGTAGTACTCAATAGCCATGCATGCCGGAGAAATAGCTAGACATACCAGTCACAGTTACTAATATAAATGTTGCTGCTCAACAACTTTGCGGCGATGAACAAGATCAGTTTCGGCACCACGCAGAACTTGTTATTTGAAAGTGATCTGATGTCCAGACAGTGTTGTCCGATGCGGCGTGAGTTGAGCAATGATACTAAGTACAAGCATAAGGTTAGGGACAACTGGGCGGCGGGAACACATTTTACTGAGCATTGACAACGAGGAAGTGGAAATGCGAGAAATCATCTAAGTCCATTTCAAGGTCCGCCATCAAAACTGCGTGCACATCACGTTTCCCTTCGATGGTTGATTTTGATCCCATCTTTCCTCCTCTTCCTCTCACTGACTCTCACCGTTGCTGGTTGGTCTGCGCTGGCTCGACCTGTATCCACACCCCTGCAAGCCCTCGCAAATCGGTTCAAGCCATTCTCCAAACTACCGTTTCGGCCATGTCCTCAGCGCCCTCGCGCTCGCTGTCAAGAGCCTCAAGTGTCGACACCCCTCCTGAAAAGCTGCAAGCACGTCCTAAAATCATCCGCAGTCCACGCGTCTCCCTTTCTCGCTGTCCACTTCCACATGGCCAACAAAACGCAAGAACCTCGCAACAGGAAGTACATCGCAAGCACGGACGGCGGTGTCTGCTCCCGTTTACCAAGACGCAAGCACGGCACAATGTTCCCCGCGGACCAGAAGCCAAGCCCCACGAGTCGGCGACGGCGGATAGTACGAGCGGAACTAACACGGGCTTTCTCGAGTCGGAGGGACGGTTCCCGCGAGCGCGAGTTTCGCTAGCATCTGGTCGGTTCCTTCTTCTTCTACCTCTCCACCGTTTATTATTGTCTATTGCAGGATGTACCAACACCTGGGTTCCTGTCACGCTCATCGACGCTGCTGTGGCGCAGTTCACTTTGGACGCATGTACGCGGTGTTCTACTTATCCGATCGATGCAAGCTGATGATCTCTAGCCAACTATGACCCCGCAAACCCCACTTTGTGCTTCCGGTCTTTGTAATTATCAGCTGCGCCTGCGTGCGGCCGCGGGGGCGCCTCTGCTCGACATGCTTCCATTCCCCTTGCCATGTAGTTAATTATTTCAATGCAATATACTTTCACTGTTCTGTCTGCCGTCCGTGAATGACTGTATGTTTATTTCGATGCTATCGACTGTTACAAAGCCCTACGCTGCTATGGAACTACTGTAGCTATTTATAGTGCTCTGTAGCTTACGCCTCCAGCTACAACCCAGGGACCTGTCTACCGTGCTATGGGAGCTACTCCAGCTATGTTGTGCTAGGTAGTCAAGTGATTTTTTCCTGATGAAGAGTAATACCTAGCTTGTTGTTGGTTCAAACTCAGGCATGCGCGCAAGGAATCCAAGTAAAGGAGTGGATTGAGGTGGTGGTAAGAGGGAGAGAGAGACAATACATAATGGGACGGCTGTTCCCGTTCTCGTGAGACACCGGAGCCCGCAAGCGAAATGAAAGAAGAAGGTACATGAACAGACAACGTACGTAAATTGGCAGTTGTAAATCCCTCCGCTAAACCACCTCTTAAGCACGTTGAACACCGGGTTGAGCGCAAATACGTATGGAGAGAATCGCTGCCCCGCTGAGCGTCGGCTGTGGGTGCCCAATCCGTGCCAAATTCTGGTTTAACGCAGTTTGTCCAAGGGTCTCAGAATCCACTCGAGATATCCCCTCCAGTTTCATTCCTCGACTTGGTGAGTGCTTGTTCACCACAATCCTCAGTTTGCATTTAATACGACCTCGAGTGGGCGACCTGGTATAGTGATAGTGTCTCGGCTGGCGGTTTTTCATTCGCCCAGGACCCAAACGGTGCGCAGACGGCGGCAGGTATTGCCGACATGTGAGTACATAACCGGGGTCATGTTCTTGACTGAATAATACTGCTACTACTCCAGATACCTGATTGAACAATTGAATTTACTGCCCCCCCAGGGCTTACTTATTCCTCGAGCCAGTAACATCACGCTTGAACTAGAAAACGTCCTGTCGTCATATGTTGCTTTGACATTCTGGACAGGTATCTTTATTGTCCATCGGGTGATCTCATATATTTGCTCATGACCATTCTCCAGCGGGTCACATCCCACCTGTCCCAGATTACGCCGCTGGAGGTCAATATAACGGGACGAACATATCGTATTCAACTGAACAGGTTCGCCTGGTGCCTACGCTCGCGAAAGGAGAGGCCTTAGTTCCCCAAGACATCATCCAAATACGTCCGGACGTGGGTACACGGCGCTGCATACGAACTGAAACTGATCACCCCAATAGTTAAATATCATCGCGGTATCCTTGCATTATTTTTGCCAAATAATGCATTTACGCATATATTTTAAGGTCTCGGTTGGCTTGGCGGTATCCATTGCCCTCATTCTTCTGTCGCTCCAGTTCTCACCCCCC
Organism: Mycena vulgaris; assembly: GCA_029204335.1. Lineage (NCBI taxonomy): Eukaryota > Fungi > Basidiomycota > Agaricomycetes > Agaricales > Mycenaceae > Mycena > Mycena vulgaris. Next base: position 13,112 of record JARGYA010000417.1, read on the forward strand.
GGTACTGCCGAAAACGGAGTGCCAATTGAAGGGACAGGCATCCTGCACAGCATATGGTTATATCGAAATCACCCAGAACTCCCAAAACTTCTGGAACAGGTTGAACATCCAACCGATGACAACCTGCGCAAGGCAGGCATGGTGCATCACATCCAATTGTTGCAGCCCTCTGATACAACCGGTACAAAATGAGCTCGGGCCAGAATACAATTCATACTTCGTGTCGTTGCGTAATCGTGATATAAATTCTAGCCCGGCTGCGCGGCAAAGCCTCGTACTAGCACAACGTGGGATCGAGCGTTTCGCTGGCACTCACTGCATTCAAGCCCCCATTAGCCACAGCGGAGCATCGTCGTCCATCTGTGGAGCCATGCGGCTAGCTGCGGCTGACGCCGACGGCAGAGCTCCGCAGCTAAGTACTGCCGCCACCTAGCCGGAGGCTAGCCGAACACTTAGCCATCACCTTGCTGGCGCTCCACGGGCTGTGGCTAAGTTGCCGTGGCTAAGCGACGTGACGAAGGTAGCCGATCGCAAAGCTTCGCTAGGGATCGGCGGACTTAGCCAGACGTGGCAGACGCTCCACGTGGCCTCGGCTATCGGGGCGCTGAATGCAGTGACTAAAAGCGAAGGATTGAGGAAAGAGGTCCCTTGCCTTTCTGCATCGTTCAACTGGGTGTCTTTCACGGTGTACAATTCACTGGCAATGCTATTTATGAGTTGGTGCCTTGGAATACCTACAATAATGGGTACTTTCATTTTGTCCTAAAACTCCGTCAGGGGTTCGTGGTGCGTGCTCCCACCGATGATGGCACGGATGACCGTTCAATTTACGGGTAGCGCACTGGTGAATTGCACCGCCGCGGGCTTGTTCCATTTCCATTTCATTCGAGTTCCGTTGTCTATTCTATTATCTCATGGCTATTTGGGGACGAGCCCGCACCCGACACCGACCGTGTGGGGCCATACCCTTGCAGTTTCCACAACCAATGAGTGACACCAGCTATTTTGGTCTGTGTTTTGATAGTAAACTAGGTCCGAAATATTAGAGAGCTTGCGCAAAAGCCGCATTCGGCTTTCAAAGCCGCACGCGGCACTATACTTTTTTTGCTCTGGAGCATCACTAGGAGTGTCAAATAGCACCCTCTGACCACCAGAGCGAACAAAATCAAAAGCCGCATGTGGTGAGTTTGCGCACCCAAAAGCCGCATGCGGCTTTTGCGCAAGCTCTCTATTGCGGGCTGGCCCGATCCGTCGCCAGGCACCCACATAGGCGACGCCCGCAATTGAATGAAAATTGAGCTCCATAGCCATTCATTTGCGGCCCTGCAGCGTCATTTCCTCATCAGTGGTCGATAGATAGCACACCGGACGGGGATAAAATGTGTCGCACTGCATATATAAAGTCCCTTGCGAGGGATTCTAGTCTAGATTTTGTTGATGGGGTGATGTAGGCGGTCAGGTTTCGGAGTTAGATCAAAACACGTGATGAATAAGCAGCACCACATACGCTCAGACGCGTCCATCACATCCTCGCGTCCATGGCCTCGGGATGGCTTCTCCTGACCGTTTTCCTGCTATGGAGTACCGTCTATGTCCATTCCTTCACCTTCTACTCCCCAGAAGGCTTCAAACTGGTCCGGAAAATACTCCTCGCCGCGCTCCCGACATTTGAGCCGCATAACTACCAGCTCGACGGAGTTTGCAAGGTTCTCGACAAAATAGATCCAGAAACACGTAGGAACGACGCGACTTTGTACTGGATGTCGACGCGCCGCGACGAGTGATGGCGAAGTCCCGATTGACGTGGGCACGTGTCAATTCTCAATCGGGAAATAGTTTCCTAATTAGGTTCGGGATGTCCCGAACCTCGACCGCCCGTCTTGGATGCGCGACTGAAATCAGACCATAATCAAGATTTTTTTCCCACCCGCTCCAAAAAAAAAATCTTATTTGATTCATGGTCTGACTACGGGAGACTAGAGGGATTCCAGGTCTCCACCCCACAAAAGTCAACCAGAATGCTCTCCAGTTTGTCTTAGCTCGCCTCAATCTTCTTCCTCGTGCTCGCCCTGGTCCAGGGCAGCGCGGCAGTGCCTCAGAGTATTTCTTGTGTGTTTTCCCACTTTCGTTTCCCCGTCACGGCGCCCATGTTGACCGGCCCTTGAATACAGGCGGCGAGGCCAACGTACGTACCTCCTGGCCGATTAATGGAACGCCTGACTGACTAGTCTGAACCAACAGGATCCCCCGTGTATGTCCCTTCATTCATTGATATGATCCGTCTTTTACTTATTGTGAATTATGTAGGCCCCGCACCCTTGCATTAGAGAGCTTGCGCAAAAGCCGCATGCGGCTTTTGGGTACGCAAACTCACCACATGCGACTTTTGATTTTGTTCGCTCTGGTGGTCAGAGGGGGCTATTTGACACTCCTAGTGATGCTCCAGAGCAAAAAAAGTATAGTGCCGCGTGCGGCTTTGAAAGCCGCATGCGGCTTTTGCGCAAGCTCTCTATTGTTGTCCTACCTTTTCCGTCCCACCCAGAGCCAGTGTGTACGTATTAATTCGTCTCAACCTGGATCCCCACGGGAGATTGATTCCGAGGCGCGGCAGCTGTCGGACCGTGTGCCCTTTGTGAATCGCAGATGTTGGACTCTGAACAATCCGAAGAAACGAGGAAGAGCAAAAGGTGTTGCGGTCACATACGTTTGGATGTTCAGTTACTTCAATTCAGCTACGCTCGAGCATGATCCCAATAAGCAGAACTAGAGCCGAGGACGCGACTGAGGACCGTGCCGCACGTTTTTGGGCTCAGTGCGCTCGGTGATCTAGAGTCCTCATCTCTCAACTCTAAGAGCTCCTTGGATTTTAGCACTCCTCTTCCGTTCATGCGCAAGCTCGCAGCGCCTCTGGATCCTTGGACTCAAGTCCGAGCTGCAATTTGCCGCTGGGCGCTGGTGAGATTATTTTGCTGCCATGTTCTTCCGTATCCTTCCCTGAATAACCAACTCACCCGAGAGAGAGAACGACGGTCAGTATCATTCAAAGCCCATCCTTCTATCGCTCCTCGTTCCGCGAGAGATTAAGTGAAACAACTTGGACAATCCAATTCCTTCTTCTGCCTCTACATTTCTGGCCGAACGCTGGTCGCAAAGCCAAATATAGATCTTGCTACCCTAGAAGGCGTCCTGGATGCGAGCATGATTCAGCGCAAGGATAACCTTAGATCCCGAACTGCTGCTGAACTGATGCATTGATTCAGGGGCCAGGCCCGGGGCCCGGACCTACCCTATAATAGACGCTTGCCATAGGCCCTCAGGGCTGGGAGCTCATTTAATATTAGAAAGCTTCAAGTTGCGCAGAAGCCATTGGAGCCATTTGATGGCTTGTGGAGCGTGCGCAAATTTGGCGGGTGAATGGCTCCACAAAGCCATTGAGGTCAGATTTTGGCCGTGGGGCCATCTAGTTGCGCACAGCAAAAATGCCATCATATGGCTCCAATGGGTCCTGCGCAACGAGGCTATTAATTAATCCTGGCGAGCCACTCCAAGGCTGTACATTCCGTGAACAGCTTTATATTCAAGAGGTAACCCAGCGCCAGATGTACTCGAAGACTTCTCGCACGGCACAGCTTAACAAGGCGCACTTGGTGATAGGTTGTGTGTCTGGGCTGTTCTCGGCTTTCTCATTTAGCCCGTCTCACAGGGCCTACGGGGACAAGGCAAAGTCGGAGTTAACGAACGAGTGACCTGAGGCCATGCATCGGAAACCAATATGGATGCACCATGGATTGAGAGCCACTGCCCAGCCCGGGGATGAAAGTTAGTAGGCACCTTCCAGCCCGGGGCCCAGCCTCGGGCTTTCAGCTTCGCACACATAGTCCAGCATCGTCCTGGAGTCGGCGGTTTGATTTGGCCATCAGATGCCAACTCGGCCTCCTGAGACGCCGTCCATTGGAAACTCGGCGATCTGAAATTTCCGTGTCCCGGCCGGCATCTGCGCCAGCTGAATTTCGGTTCATTCGGTGTGTCGGAGCAGCTATCCTTGAGTGTCGACTGAACTTTTTCTGGGGCTCCCGAGTGAATACTGAGTAAGCATCAATCCACTGTTCAGTGCACGCCCTCCCAATTAAAGAAATCACAAAAGAAAAGAACACAGGAAACCACTGTGCAACGGGGCTTAAGACATTGATAATGGAGTACCTTACACACGCCCACGAATTAAATAAATAGACAGACCAAGAGAACGCTATAATCCACAGCCACCCGTACATATATTGTGAATTAACAGCGAATTCTATACCCGTTCGACAATCTGAATGATGCATCGGTCACCAGGAGCTTGGGGTTGGATACGAGGATGCCCGCACTTTGTTCATGTGAATCCCGTATCCGTTATCTTGACCGCCATTGTTGGTATACGGGCTCATGCTCTGCACCATCCCAAATCAGATAAACGGCATTTACCACACAACACTGTTGACGTACGGTGTCCATTGTATCCGTGTCCTTGCTATCGAGGGCAAAGCGTGGGGCCGAAAGGACAGCAGGCTGTTGTCGCCCCAATGACGGCACATGATCGCCCAGGTTTTTGTTCCACGCCTGTCGAGCGTTCAAGGTCGACATTAGGCAGTTGGAGTAAAGTTTCGAGATGGGGATATTCCACATGAAATTCCTGTATTTTGGGATAAGTCAGCTCTGAAGGGGGATAGTGCTCCGCAAGGCGTACACTGTTGTACTCTGCGATTAATCGTGGGTCAGTTTGGACTTTCATGACGGGCATTAAATACATACGGCGATTGTGAGGAAGGAGACGACGTCCAGGATACTGAAGAGGGCACTGTTAAAGAGGTGCTTGAGTACCCTGAAGAATTGAGATGGAAATGAAACACACGTCAACATTCCCGTTTGCACAGTCACTGCATGGGTATCAGCCCAACCATAATTTCAACATGAAAGCAGTGAACGTACTCCGGATAATCTTATCCACCACGGTGTCAGTGGCGGCAAATCCAGTCTTCATTCTTTTCTGAAATCGACGTAAGACACAGGCGTTTTTTGGGCCGCCATGACACATACCAGGGCGATGGCCAGGCTGAAAGCAATGCACAAATCGGTGCCCGCGGACCCTATAAGCCACACCGTCGCCGACGTGTGCAGGAGCGGGATTCGGCGGAATTCCGCGAAGGAAGGAATCCTGACCTGAGGGAACGAATGATCAGCGTTGTTGGTCGCGGTCAATGGCATCGAATTATCTACCGTCGTCCACAGACCACCGCCTGTACAGCGCGGGTTAGCCGGTATATCAGCCTAGAGAGTTGGAATCCGCACCGAGAGCGACTAGAGAGAAAACGAAGATGACGAAAGGGATAACGTTCTGCCCGGTGAGATTCCAAATGCGCCAGATGAAGAACAGTTGGATGGGGAAACCAACGAGCATTACGCAAATTGGTTCTGAAACGGTGAAAGAAATTAAAAACAGAGTCGGGGGGTAAGTACTAAGATGCCGTACGCGTGATGAAGACAGTAGGCAGGTTAATCGGGAGCGCGCCTGTGCACAAGAATATGAATGGCGTCTCCTGTGAGTCGGACAACTTGAAGGCGCACCGTAGTGGAGGATCAGTGGTTCATATATCATGCCTATATCCAGTGCAGTATTCGCCGTCTCCACAAAGAAAACTCCCCAAACCTGCAAAAAATCAAGCCTAGTTCTGGATTGAAAGGGGATCTGTATCTACCAGAATACTTATCCACCGTGGATTCTTGTGCGATGTTTGGAGGTAGGTCAGTTGCTGTCGCAATCAACCTGATTAGATACTAGCCGCGGCTGCTACAGATCACCCACCTGTGCGACCAGCACCTGTATGTACATTGATCAGAACAGAGGATGCGGGGGGAAAAGGAAGACTAACGCCATACAGGATCATATTGAATAACACTCCGACGAGAAGTGGGCCATACCTGAGGGTGGTCAGACTACCCCGAGAATCCCCTGGACAGGAAATTGGTTTGACTCACAAGAGGTGGACATCGAAGGTAGGATCAGGAGGAGCAGACATTGCGGGGCAGGATGGCGAGTTCAGCTGTAATCATCCCAGCCTCTATTTAAACACCAGGGATTTTAGGCAAAGACACTTTTGGTAGTACGCCAGATTCGGTATTCCATTTCGCACCGAGCTGTCCTAAAAATATGGTAATCAATGTCGAAACCCAACAATGAGCCTTGGATCTGTGATATTTTCGGGCGGGAATGATGGAGAAGCTGTGGAGATGGTTGTCCCTCGTAGACAGACGCTCAAGGAACGTAGTCAGACGCTCCAACACGAAGCTCATACGTTGGCGATGGACAAATGCAATGACCTGGCAGACTGACCTTTGAGCCAGCCGGGTCGGAACGGGCGTGCCCCAAGAATGTCTTTGAACAATCAGTCCTTTGAATGACCACTCTAATATGTCTAAAGAGCTGTCCTAAAAATATGGCAATTAATGTCGAAACCCAATAACGAGTCTTGGATCCGTGACATTTCCGAGGGGGGAATGATGGAGAAGCTGTGGAGATGGTTGTCTCTCGTAGACAGACGTTCAATGTACATAGACAGGCACTCCAACACGAAGCTCATACCTGGCTTATTGGTGATGGACAAATACAATAGACTGGCAGATGTGAGCTAAGAGAAGTGAGCTTGCGAGCAGTCTTAGTGGGAGATAAGGGAGATAGGAGGATTATCGCTCATAGCACCTAGGCGCCTTGTAGGCGCGATCAATACATACACGTGATTATATGTTCTCCCTCGACGCGTTCTGCACGTCTCTTCCGCTCATCCATACCTCGCTCCTCCTCACCTCATACTCCTTAAATCTCGACTTCTCCACAACACATGGCTCCCGTCAAATCAGTATGCGGTCTGGACCTTCCCCTCGACCCGACATTCGATTTTACAGCTTGGAGGAAACAACCGCTCGACTTCCCCATCCCGGACGACATGGACTTGCAGGAGTGCAACCAGTAAAATCACGACGCTCAGCATTCGCAAGGCGCACAAAACATTGTTTAAGAGCGCGGAAGACCTGCCGACTACGAAGAATTTAGGATTCAGCCTCCGCGTCTACAGCTCCGAACAATCAAAGTCAACAAACTTACTGATCCCTTACCTGCACTCCGATACCCATCGGAATCAAAAGGAAACAGTGAGAGGAGGTCCCAGAAATATTTTGACCCAAAACTATCGAGCCGTTGCCGAGAAAATAAGACTTTTTTTTTGGTCGGACCCCAAAATTTTGGCCGGACACCGAAAATAAGAAGTAAAATCATGAAAATCTTTATTTGAACTCTTTCCACCTATCTGAGCATGATCCTGTACCAAACAACCATTTCTAACGAGCCCTTGTGTGGGAAATCCCTGACAGACTTGGGTGTTACCGTGACATAACAGTCGCACTTGAACCTGGCTTCAGCGACCACGGGTTCAAGGGAAAAGTTGGAAGTCACTTTCAGGGATAGTAAAACAGTCCTGAAGCTCATTTCAGACATTTTGGCTATCAGGATGGTACATTCAAGTCCTGGTTACCCTCCAGGGGCTCAAAGAGGTATACACAATTTTGTTCAACTGGCCGAAAACTTTGGCCAAACCCATTTTCTCGTGGAAAAAAACGGGAAAAATCGGTTTAAACCTTATTCTGGGGTGCTGAATCTTATTCTGAACTCAGCCAAGCTCAGAAAGAAATATCTAGCCTGCTAGCGAATTTGTTGACTTTGATTGTCCGGAGCTGTACTACGCGTACACGGCCCAGCACCTTTGCCTCCGCATCCCATCATATCGCACATCAGCGCCTTAAACGCATGCACAGATCTCTAAAGTCCCTGCGGGCACGCAGGCCTGCGCCTTCGACATCAAGGCTTTCCACTGCACCTACCCCGTCCTCCCAGAACACAAGCCCTTCCTCGTCGTCCGCAACGACGACGGGTTCTTCTTGGACCACTGTTACCCTTTCAGCCCCGGTTCGGCCAGCAGCAACGCGGAACAGATCTGCAGGGCCTTTATCGACATTTGGCGAGCTGAAACGCGAGACGGACGATCTGGCAAGTTTGCGGCTACCGAACAAGACCGGCCCCTTCCGCAACGGCTCCCACCTTTACCGATTCGACTGTAACACCGCTTTCGCCTTCATCGCCTCCCTCGACATGTCATGGCCCCCCATCAAGTCCGACAAGATATACATACAAGAACACAATGGTCTTCTTGGGTTTTATGTGGGACCTATTAATAACACTGGGGTGCGTTTCACTGCACGAGCCCCAATGGCTGAAGTACCTCGCGCGCGTTGCCGGCATGATCAAGAGCGCCAACGCATCGCAGATGTTCTCCCTTCTTGAGCTGCAAGAGATCCACGGAACGCCGCGGCTCTGGTGTTCATCTTCTGCAAGGGCACCTCACGGCTGGCTGTCTTCTCGAACGCGATGGTGCATTACAAGAGCAACATGTCCGCGCGCCGCTGTTCCATCGCCTCGAGGACGCTTTGGCATTTCGACAGCTGTACCCGCTAGGGCCGCTGCGCGATCATGGCATCTACCTCGACGCATCGACCTCTTGAGGACTCGGTATTCGCTTAAGCTCCGCGACGGTTGGAATCAAACCGGCCGCGACATCTGCAGGCTCGAGGCTATCGTAATCGAGATCCTTTATCACTTCCTCGTCCAACTCGTCCAACTCGAGTATCAAGATATTCATCTCCTCGTCCATTCCGACAACAAGGCCGCAATCAGCGCTCTCTCCAAAGGCCGCAGTCCCAATGTCTCCTTAAAACCTCTGCGCGACGCGCCTACGCGCTGGCGGCCGATCATATGATCGTGCCGAAGTTGTGGACACTCTCCTAAATCCGGCCGATCACCTGACGCCTCTCTCTTCTCATTCACGACCGTTCGCAGCAGGTCCGCACGCAAACATCGCCGCTTCGCATCCCACATCTGCCTCCACCACACCATCGAGCCCGCGCGGGCTGAGCCCCGAGGGCACCTACCCTAACCCTGTCGCAATATTAATGCCCGCTATTCGCTCGCCGACGATCTCCACCGCCGCGCAAGCCGACCCTAACATCTCGCCCTCGCCTTTGAGCAAATTTAAGCTCAAGCATTACCTCCGCAGCGCAAAGCACTCTCCCAGTCAGACTGTCCCTTAATGCTTTCCCATCGATAGCATGCCCTCTTGTCCACCACCGCAGCGCGCCTCGAGTCAACCGCACATACATATGAGGCCGCAAGATGAAGGGCGCAGCGCAAGCAGGCCACGACGCGTGATGCTGCGCAGGCTGCGGCGTCGACGTGCAGCTACAGATCCTCCTCGGCCCCTCGCGCACGCGCGCTGAGGTTGCGACTGTTGAGTCTGCCGGGAATTACTCTGAATGTCGGCCCGAGTGCGCTACACTTTCTACCTATGCTTCAGATATACCCGTCTGCGATCCCCCGCGATACTGATCCACACACGCAGCCTTCCCTTCGCCCAACTGCCGCGTGTCTTCCTCTTCGCATCCAGGAACTCGCCACTCACCGTGCTCCTCCTCGGCCCCGGCGTCGACAACACCAAGCTAAACTACATACATCGGTCCGTCGCATCTCTCTGCTTCCCATCCCAACCCCCCGAAAAAGTCCCACCCCACTCTTTCTTCCGCGCCTCCTCCACTTCCTCGCGCCTTTCTCGTCCACACCCCCTACTTCATCCTGCCAATCTCCTGATCCAGCCAGGAACTGACAAACGATTCACAGATAGGCCGGGCGCGTGCTCTTCCTCGGCGCCATTGTGCACAGCGCGCTGTGGATTAGTAACCACATCGTGCGTCCTTTCTGCTTTCCCCTGTCCGAACTCCTTCCTTCTCCTCATCTTTCGCTTCAGGTACTTGTGATCCTTGCCTCCGCCGTGTACGTAGACTGCGGCGCTTATCCGGCGCTTGATGCGTACCTTTCCCTTCCACTTGCGCTCCATGCTTTCCCGAGCACCCCTTTCTTCGCATCTCTCCCCCACCCTTCCTTCATTCCTTCCCGACCCTCATTCTCCTGCCGCGGGGTCTCAGCGCAGTATCGAATGCCGCCTTCCTAAGCTCGCTCGCTCGCCCACGCCATACCATACCCCCGCCTTGTATCCTCCTCCCCTACACTCCCTCCCCCTTCTTCCGATTCTGCCGGTATCACTAACCCCCGCCCGCAGGGCTGGGACCTCCCGATCCTCACGCAGCAGAAGGAGGGCTCCGGCGTTTTCGCGCTCGGGTGCCTCTGCGCCATCGTGTTCAGCAGCCTCGCGCCGCTGCGCCGGCGGTGCTACAGCGCTTTTTTGGTGAGTTTTTTCTTCTTTGGGCCACGGGGCATGGCATATGGGTGATTCGTCCCCAACTCTCTACTACCTTTTCCTTCCCTCCTGTATCCGTATCGCTGACTCTCCCTTCAGCTTCCTTACCTTCCCGGCGTTCTTTACCATAATCTGCTACCGCACAGCCTACGCAATGCCGTGGCTCTTACCGCACCTCCCATACCTACTCATCTTCCTTCCTCCTCGTGCGAAAACGCCCTCTTCTCCCATCGAGTTATCCGTTGTACCTCATTCTCTTCCGCCCCGTTACTCCTCGCCTGCGTTCCGACGGTCCATACCTTCGCGTCCCCATTCTGCTCTCCTCGTTCACACCTTCTCCCGCACCTTCCATACCTACTCATCTTCCTTCCTCCCTCTTCTCCCCATCCTCCCCTCAATCTTCACGGTACCCAACACTAACGCACTCCTCCGTAGATCCACACCCCCTTCGGGCTGACGCGCAGGCCAGCACCTCCAAGTCCACGCGCTCATCGGCGGCCGCACGTACGAGGGCCAACCTCTCAGCGTGTGCTGAAACGCGCTGGAGGTGACGTGTCTGCCAGGCAAGTCGTGCGTCATATCCCGTACTCTGTCTAGGCTCTGGCTTCTCGCCGCGCGCGCGCGCGGCAACTGAAGCCCTCTGCATAAATTGCGTTCACGCCGCAGTACTACGACGACCAGCTCAGCTTCGAGGCGGACGCGAAAGTCGTGGATGCCACACACGCCGCAGAGCATAACGGCGCTGCCTTGGCTCGTGGTGCCGACATGTTCCCTGAGCGCGATGCTCACCTCATCCTCGAGCGGCCGTATGGCAGGCTTGCGCTGCGCCCGACGGGTTACGAGACGCGGCTGCTCTTTGCCGGTAGCAGCGGCGCAATGTTCACTGTCGGGGTGCTCGACGAACATGCGGTGCGGTTTTGTTTGTGCTCAGGCGCTCGCGTGTCTAGATCTTCGGCCTGTCTTTAGCAGAGATCGGCCCGCGTGTCCTTAGATTGGAGGCTGTACAAACTACGAGGCGTGCTTGTGTACTGTCTGTATCAGTGTATGGGATACTGTACTGAGGCGGGCAGCCGTGAGCTTGCGTGGCTTGGGCTTGCGAGTGGCTTAGCTTATGTTCAATTATATCGAGCATCCACACTATAGGTATCCTGTCCACCATTCATTCCTGGTTGCCCGCCATTGTGTACTACCTCCGGGGCGTTCCTTATAAGACGTATATCTCGCCCATCACCCGGTCTCGAAGTAAGAGATGCACTCTGGCTGCGGACCATCCACTACCGGGCCTCCCAAGCGGACTGGATTACTATGTAAGGTGGGCTAGGATTTAGGTCAGACGGCTATTGGAATGACAACGAAGTGGAAAAGAAGAGTTTCTCACCGCGGCATGCGAATCGAACGGGGGGGATACGGCGGGCCCGATCAGCAGGAAGGTGGGAAGGCCCACTGAATGAGCATGCTACATCCATATACTTAGTGGCCTTGGAACCGCAGGCGTCTCGGAAAATCTCCATGAGGAGAGCAGAGTCCAGGCCTCGAGATGAAGAGAATACAGTTCAAGAACAAAAAATGATGCAAATTTCTTGTTCATAGACCAGTTCCGAATCGAATGGGTGCCCCATTGAAATGACGAAGTGACTGGTTTCTTATTCATTATGGGTGCGGTCCATCTGCTACCGGACCTTCCTAACCAGAAGGAGTCCTGTGTGAGCTGTGATAGGATTAGGTCGGACGGCTATTGAGATGACAACGAAGTGGAAAAGAAAAGTTATTTACCACCTCGTTGCCCAATCCTGAATCGAACGGGTGTCCACTGAAACCAAATGATCCAGATCATTGATTGTGGGTGCGGACCATCTCCTACCAGGCCTTAGAAAGCATAATTGAGTCCTGTGTGAGAAGATAGGATTCAGCGCGGATGGCTAGTGAGAAGAGAACGAAATAGAAAAAGATTCTCCACCACTGCATGGCCCAATCTCGAATCAAACAGGTGCCCCATTGAGATGACAAAATGCCCGGCAAAATTCATTGTGGGTACGGACCATCCGCTATCAGGCCTTCAAAAGGGTAATTTAGTCCTGTGTGAGGGTTGCTGGATTTACCAGCGGTTAAAAATTTTGAGGTTTGGTTGGTGGTGATCATATTAATCATCCTCGCGAGTCGTAAATCCACGGCTGGGCGTGCACACCAGATGTTAGCATGACACACCTCAATTTGTGGAGTTCGAGAGAAAGGCATGATGGAGCGATATGAAGAGAACCCAACCAAAATAAATCTGGAGTGATTCTTGCCATGGCCCAGTCCCGAATCGAACGGGGTGCCCACTGAACCGAATAATCGCGTGCATATTTATCGTGGGTGCGGACCATCCGGTACCAGGCCTTCCTATGCAGAAGGAGTCCTGTGTGAAGTGTGCTAGAATTTAGGCTGGACGGCAGAAGGAAATAGAAACAGAAAATTCTTCCCCTCCAGCCCACTGACTCCGAGTTCTCCCGATTATTTTAATCACTGTGGGTGAGGCCGGGCTGTCGCAAATGATGGAGCTACGAGGCCAGGTTGCTATCGCCATGTTACAAATGCAATTCAATGAATGAATGAAGTCCATGCCAACGACATTTCCCAGTGAAAAGAAAGGTATACATAAGCTCATACTCGTCGGAGTCGTCGCGTTCGTCGCGTTCCGAGTCATCGCGCTCGCGAGCTGTGGGTGAACTCTCCCCGGCCCCGGGTGCCTAGATCCCCTGCGGCGCCCGAGTACAGGAAATTCCATGCCTATCTCCCAGTAAATGAAAAACGGTATACATAAACTCATGCTCGTCGTGTTCGTTCTCCGCGCGTTCCGAGCCGTCGCGCTCCGAGTCGCGCTCCGAGTCGTCGCTGTTTCGTGCACAAGGTCGTCTCATCAATACCGCACAAGGGAATCACATACAGTCACGGCAAAAATTGTTGCCCTTACCAAATTTGGAAATTTTGTGATGGCTTGCAATAAATGGGTGGTAGGCCTGCTATTAAATAGCTTTTGGGTAGCAGGTTGTCTATATGGTCTATATGAGTAAAAATTCATGTGGTTTGGCTGCGTACAATCCTGGAAATTGCTGCCCTGCTGTGATTTGGTAATACCTTGATGGCTCATGTAATTATGCATCCAAGGCCAAGTCTTTGGCAAAGTAACATATATTTTGAATCATATATAACATCAGAAAACTCCTCTGGCCAGGGATTGACAAGTAGTGGTCATTTATTGTGAGCCATCACAAAATTTCCAAATTTGGTAAGGGCAACAATTTTTGCCGTGACTGTAAATGCGAGACGCACCTCCACCCAGCTCATCGCTGCACCTCACATAAAATCTCTCCACGCCGGCTCCTTATCCCCAGGCCAGTCGATCGGCGGCGCGAACTTGGGCGGCGGAAGGACGAAGCGCACCGTGCGGGCTGCGAGCGGCGGGGGGAGGTCCCTTATTGTTGCGTCGCATCTCCTCTTCTAGCAAGTTCACTTCCTCAGCCCATCGCAAGGACCTCGCTCGGGTCTTTGCCCACTCAATGCGCAACGCTGCCGTCGTGTAAGTCCACGTGCACCCACTCAAAACCTCGCACGTACCTTCATCCTGCTGCTCCGGCTCGCCCAGCTTCCTGCCCTCGATCTGCGCAAGCCAGATCCAAGACATTGGCCGTACGATCTTGCGTCTCTTTCCCTTCGCAGTCGCCAACGCCCCGGTCATCTCTGCGCCCCGCCCCCACCATCACGTCAGCTACCGCCTTTGCCGCCGCGCTCTTGGATGCCCCTTTCTGCCTCGATGGGTCGCTCTGCTCCCTGCACGGCATCCCTCGCATGTCGTCGTTGGTCAGCTCCTTCAGCGTCGCCGCGCCGCCCACGCATCACGGTATTGAGCGGAGGCCCACCGGATCCGCTCCTCAATCACCTCGATTTTCGTCTTCGACCTCGTATTGGCCCTCACCCCCCTCGCATGTCGGTCCTTCAGGATATACAGGTGGGTCCGCACGAGGAGATGTCGCCGGATGTCGTGCAGCGCCTCGTTTACTTGCCCCACGCGCAGCCGGTACTCGCAGGTCAAGATCTCGACTGTGCAGCCGTTCTCTGCGCTGGCTCCCCCCGCTCTTCGCTTCAGTGCCGACGGCAGCCACAGCTCGATGTCGTGGACCTTCACTCCTGGCACCGGCTGCGACCCCGCCGTACGCGCCCGCGCCTCGTCCTCCTTCTTGCGCAGCAGCTCGACGACAGGGAAAAACAATCGCTGGATGTCGATCCAAGCGAAGACCTTGAGGTGCAGCTTGCTTGTCCGCTCTACCATCGCCGTCCGCTCCTTCTCCGATGGATGTAACCTCGTCGCCGATACATCGAAACGCAAGACCCTCCTGTACATAACCGTTAGCGGGGTAAAACACTGCAGCAATGTACCACGCACTGTTGCTCCTCCAGCTAAAGCCCCATCGCAATCAGCTCTGTCACATGCATGTCGTCGCGCACCGCGCCGATGACCTCAATGCCCGCCGCCCCCCTAGCCGCCCCTCTTCCGCCAGCTCACGCCGCACCTGCGCCAAGTGCTCATCCCTCCTCGCCATTGCGAACGGGTTTTGCATGTCGCCATCCTTCTCCCAGAGCTCCGCCATCGCTCGCCACTCCACCAGCGTCTCTTCTGCGAACGACGCCTCCAGATCTAGGAGCGCCTGCGTCGACTCCACCGTCATGGGCACGGCGTCGTTTGTCCGCTCCAACATCGTCTTCCCTGTTCCCAGCACGTCAGTCAGCCCGCGCGCATAACCACCCGATTGTAAAACCGACTCACCCAAGCCCAGGATCTTCTTGTAATTCCAATCATTGAAGTGATCATCGAGAGTGTCGAGACGCGACCCGGGTCCCATCTCCTTCGTGCTAGTCGCCAGTGGATTCGCGTTCGCCCACCCGCGTTCCGGAGCCTCCCCGTCCGTCCACCCCACATAGCGCGTAAGGTTAAAAGAGAAACGCAAGTTGCACGCCTCGATGTGAGCGGGGAGGTGGAACTTCGGCACAAAGAACGTCATATACTTCCCCGTGCCGTCGACCATGATCTCCTCGTTCGCGTAGCCCCTCATACGCATCCAGATATTGATATGCCACTGGCACGCAATATCATAGGAAACGAAAAAGCGGACGAGCTCAGTCCCCACGATGCTCTTGAAGAACATGTAATCCATGTTAAGATATCTGCGCAAAATAATTGGTAAGCCGTCTTCCCGTTAACACGGGAACCGTACCTTTCCCCCAACTGCAGATCCCCCACAGCGTTCGGGCGCTTCATATTATGCCGCGCACAGTCTACCGCGCCAATCCCGGACGATGCAGTCCCCCGCGCCTCTTGGTCAGGCTTGTCGACTGCATCGTGAGCCACACAATGACTTCTCTAGCATCCTGGTTAGCCACCGCGCTTGCGACTCGTGAATAGAACTCACCTCCTGCACCTGGCCCCAGTTTTTCTTCACGTGCACCATGTACGCCTTCACTTCGCAAAAGAAAGCCCACCCCTTCCCGAGCCCAGGATCCTTCTCCTCCGATGAAACGTCCTTTCGCTTGAGGCGGAAGTTCGCGTCCATCGCCAAGAACAGGGCGAACAGCAACCTGTAACATTATTAGCTTTGGAATACAGCCTCGCCATCCCACTTACTGCTTCTCCTCCGGATAGTCCTTCCAATCGGGTGGCAGGTTCTTCCCCGGCTGTGGACAAGCGGGACAGAGCAAGGCACACTCGCCTTCCTGCGTGTTTGCCACTCCTTCGGGATCGTGGCCCCGCGCCGAGCGCTTGAGCATCTGTAGGTGCCGCCATTCACACGTCATCCGCAGGAACTCATCATAGCGGTCCTAGAATCGCTAGTTAGCCCACCGTCCCGGACGCAGACGTAATCTGACTCGCCTTCAAGTCCACCAGGCCCGTGTTGTCCGTTTCTCTTGCCAAGCTGTAGTAGAATTCGTATGCCGAGCACTTCGACTCAAAAGAGAGTAGGTGGAATCGACGCAGCACATTGACCGTTGCTGCACTTCGGGGATTTGTCGTCGTCGCGGGATAGAGCCCCGCACGCAACAACTGCACGGTCTGCGTCCCACTAGTCGCGCAGCCGCAGTAGTCAAGTGCGACCTCATGCACGCCCACGTCGGTGACGATCACGAACGCGCCGCCTGCGGAGGGGCTGGGATTGGGACACGCCCGGTGATGCTCATGCCAGTGGCCGAGCTGGATTCGCAGTCCCAGGTCCTTGAGTGTCCTTTGCTTGAAAAAGACACCCGTCCATTCCTGCATCTCACACCGTCAGCCCAGCTTCGACTCACAGCCCTGGAAGACACACCTGGATCCTGTGGAAAGGCAACTGTTTTTGCCGCAAGAGAACACACACCTTGCACACCAGCTCCCCACCACCGAAGCAATCTCTGCAGCGGTGGTCCGCTTTCTCCGCACTACAGTCGCAGCAGATGTCATAGCTTCGATGATCCCCGCGCCCTTCAAGGCGCAGGAGCTCCCGCAGAAATGACTCTAAATGGTCCTCCGCCCACTGTCGAAGCGGGTCATCCTGCAGATAGATTAGTATCTCTTCCCCAAAGGCAGCTCGGGAGCGCATACCAATTCCCGCAGTGGCCTGCCCCCCTCATCATCCTCAAATGTGACGTATACAGGACCCTCCTCCTCCGGCTTGCGTACGTCAGGCCGCAGCATTGCAGGCTGCGTCGTCGACACTGCCCCGGCCACGTGCGACGTCGACGAAGTATGGCAAATGGTACCATCCGCGCGAAGATGCGACGTCTCGCGGAGCAGCTCAGCACCACCCCCGCCATCCCCGTCGGTCCGAGCCCAGGTGTAGGTGGCAGCCTTGCGTTTCCTGCCCGCCATAATTCCAGTGGTCACGACGTGCGGAGGCGGAGAACTCGGGAAAGATAAAAAAATGGGACCACTTTCACGCAGGATGTCATCTGCGTGATATAATATCAGGTCAACATCCCAGCTAGATCGAGCCATAAGGTGCCTACCAAGACACACATTTCAGCTCGTTCCAGGGGAGGCTTCGATCCAGTGAATTCCAGGGAGGTGTTGATCCAGGATTCCCGGGAGGTTCAGGATGAGATGATAATAGAATCAACCACCCGCATGCGTACAGGCAACTGAGCCTAGCGTGCGGGGGCCATAAAGATGATGGAGTTGCGACCCGTTGTTTGGCCGTGTTTCTATCAAACGCGCTCCTTCCTAATCTGGCCTCCATCTTTCCTCCATCTTTCCTTCCTGTCTTCTATGGCGGCGCCTCGAGGACTGCGCAATGCAGTCGTGGTGAGCTGCTCTGAAACCACCTCCTGGTGCTCTGACTTATACTGCTTTAGATGATTCAGTCCTCGGGGCCCAGTTTTCGTCAATTCGCCGAGATCAATCGTGGACTCGTACCTACGCTCGTATCCTCTCGTTTCTGGCCACTTCTCATCGCCCAAAATGCCGAGGAGTGTGTGCTTACAACGCTCATGGAGCTCCGGACCTCCGAGTGGCGCGATCTTCTAGTGCGTCTACCCAGAATTTGGCCTTCACGTCTTCTCATTTGCGCAGGCGTGGGCCTGCAGCTACCAGATCAAAGAAGCTTCGTACCGGGCCATCCGCACCCTCAAACTCTATGCAGCAGAAAAGCCTTCATTATGGCTGCACATCATGCACCAAGAGGTGCGTGTTTTGCGTGCATTCTGATGCTTCCATTCACCCAACTTACCCAGGCAGCAGCGGCCATGCCCTGGCTACATGACTTTGAAGCCGAGTGGCCACTCACTGTTGCATGGCGCCGCATCGACGGCACGTACCCCGCCACCCTCATTCGCCTCAAGTGATCCCTTGGCTCTCTCTTGTCGACGTCGACCCTAATCACTGATTCCATTGTTGCTGATGCACTACTGTACTGACACCGCATATATATACTTGCACTCCTGACGATCTTTCTCCACAACATGTCCAATGCCTTCCCTTCGTACATCTTATCTCCCCTCCTCCCCCAATTGCACCGTTCTAATGTCACGCAGTCTCCGACCTGCATAAAGGCGAATCATATGATGCCTTCCGGGTCTGGCTGCTCGATCCCTCCGCTCGCATGTCCGCCCTCAAGAGCTTTGTGTATGTCGGCGCCCATCTCCTACATGCTCGCCACTAATTGTCTCGCTAGCATCGACTCACCCTACGGAACATCTTTGCCCACGACCCAGGCGGAACCAGACAGCGTGGCCGACGTGGATGATCTCCCTGCACTTATCCCCGCAAACACTTTGGACTCCCCATCCCAATGCTGCCGTCATTGTCGCCTATGTTAGCGCCTTTGAATATTGTGTAGTTATTATCGCAATTCAATCTGTTTCTTGCACATTCTACTGTCCGATCTCTAAATAAGCAATCTGTCCACAATTCATCCACTGAGACACACAAGTGATTGAAACTAGTCTAGATACTCGTACACCATAAACTCCGCAAAATCGGCCTCCCATTGCTGGCGCTGTGTTCTCTCTGCCTCATCCCCGCGCCGCTGAAAATCACGAGCGCGCCCAATGGCGCGCACCCCCACTGCCTGTGACAACACCCGCCTTGACCCCCACTGCCGCTGCATCTCCCAGGGTTCCCGACGGTACTCTTCATCAAGCATCAGGTGCCGGTCGGGCTCCCGCATCGCCGCCGTCGCCATGTTCAAGACGTTCGTTCACTGGTCACTCCCCCAGCGTGATTCCTCTTCAGCCCAGCCCGTTTCAGGGCGCTCACCGTCCGACCTGCCTTCCAAGACATCCCGCCTCACACTGGGGCTCATCTCGCGCGTACTTGTGTTTGGCATCGCCCACACCTGTTCGATTTGATCCACGTCGATGTACGGCCGTGCGCACTCCCCCTGAGGCTCCCTGTGTGAAGTAAGTTCGATCAGCAAACGATAAATGTAGCAAACAAATAAAAAGAGACTTACTCAAGAAGGGGAGGGGGGTCGTATGCCCAATCTGCAAGCTCACACATCGCCGACGTCCAGAACTCCTCTGTGGCTGCCGCTGCCCCACCGCGCTCGAGCGCGGCGCGCACACGTTCTGCCGTTTCAGCCCCAATTGGCTGTGAACGCGGGCGGCGACGTCGCCAGGATTGTTCCACCGCTGGGACAAAAGGTGTTGGCCATAGGTTCGGCCGCGACAGGGGAGGTGGGCTCACTGTATGTAAATTAGCTGCAGCTCATGAAAAGAAATCAATGGTACGCGCCAGATGTTCTGCGTTTTCTGCGGACACGGGTAGCTGCTGCTGAGGGGACGTTTCGGGGGGGGCATGTGGGTGGACCAAAAATGAGCCTGAATTCCATCGTCGTTGCGTCCTTGGTGTCTTTTGATTAATCATCGAATCGATGAAAATCAGTGTAGATAACTCTTCGTTTAATTTTCACATCTGATTCCCTCGACGGCGCCCGCTCAGGGCCGTTTTCGTGAGCAGTATAGATCAAACCGGCGCCCGCTGCTTCCGCGCCGCATCCGCCAGATCAAAGGCGATGGCGGAGCCTGGGTTGACCTGCGTGGTAGCCAGGAGACGTGCCTGTCTGAGCTGCTCGCTCCTGGTGCGCGCGCAGTCGCACCCACAGAAATCGAGCGCAACTTCCTGAATCCCATAACGATCCACAATAAAAAACGGGGCCTTTGGAACCGGGAACATGCACTGCCCGCCCGCGCCGTGGCCTAGCTGAATGCGGAGACCCAGAGTCTTGAGATCTTGCCGCACCCAACGGCCGCCGATCCAAGTCTGTTTTGGGGACATCAGCGCCGCTCAAACACGAGCTAAGTATGTGGGCAAAGATTCACCTCGATGCGGTGGAGCGGGTGCTCCGCGTGTTGTCCGACAAGGCATGTGGCACACAGGCACTCAGCCCAGAAGCAATCGAGGCAGTGGTGCCTCGAGATGCCGCGGCTGCAGCGCGTGCATAGGCTTTGGGTCGGCCCCCCTCCCCCGAGGCGAGCAAGCTCGGCCAAAATAATGTCCTGCACAAGAAGTAAGCACACACCTCGCGGCTGGAACAGGGGCGGGGCATACACGGTCTGCTGGGTTCATGAAATTGTGAATTGGAGTTTGAAATGGGGATGTGGTGGTTATGGATTAAAGTGCTTGTCATTTTTGATTGAGAAGGCGGTACACATAGCCGGTAGATGATCGCCGGTCGTACGCGGGACATCCTCTACTGTTTCCGCCGCTTCGCCTCACAGCCGATACGTGCGGCATGTGTCGACCGCACAGAAGTGGAAAGTGCGGACGAATGCGGGGCACCTTCCACGCAGCGCTGTTGCGAACCCGTCAGCTTGGTCCAGATGCATACTACGGGAGGCGCCCGCCCCTCTGAACATCGAGCATACCAGTCTGAAACTTTCCAGGAGCGGTGTTTGCTTCTCTATTTTTGTTGCTACACGCATCAGAGAACGCTGCTCCTGCGAATAAACTTCAGAATAGGTTACGCATGAGGGAAGGGACTCACACCGGCGGTATTGCGTGCCCACGATTTGTCCTCGTCCACTGCCAGCTGCCTAAGCATGGCCACCATGTTGGGCATGTCTCGGAACAGCCTGAGAAGCTGACTGCTGCCGATGCGCAGCATAACCAACTGGGTGGTGCTATTCGCGAAACGCTGCATATCGCCCGTCTTAAGCGTGGAAGCCCAGGGCGACCCGACGGCGAAGACCATCCCCTCCAGTGGATGGAGCGCGGCGAATTTGGACAACTCCGCCGTCGGGGCCGTGAGACGACGAAGAACGGGCAGTGCGTCTCTCCCAGGTGGTTGCGCGAGGAAATCGGAGTGAAGACAGAGCTCCTCGAGCTCTGGCTGGAGATGGAGTAAGCCGGCCCAGGCGCCAATGACTAGCCCGTGTGAAGTAAACGAGAGGAGTTTGAAGCGAATGAATGGGAGGGAGCTCCACTCGAGAGGAACGTGGTGAGAAATCGTGAGGTGGCGCAGATTCTGCAAGAGGAGGAGGGCTTCAGCCCACTCGGCGTCAGGGATATACGCGCACAGGCTGCCTTCGAATGTCAAAGACTTCACCTAGAAATAACATGGCATGAGATGAGCACGGGGTAAAAAAATGGCTACTGTACCAGAGGTGCGACACCGCGTACGTTTGCGAGCGTCCGTACAAGCTCATTCGCGCGGTCGCCGACTGTGACTTCGCGATATAGCAACGGGCGCAGGAGGGACGCGCAGGACAAGGAGACGAGGCAGAGCGCCGCAATGTTCGGAGGTGAGCTGAGCTGCGCAATTTCGTGACAGATGTCGGGGGGAATCTGGCCGCGTACCATAGAGAGAGGTGGGAAGGGAATCCTGCATGATAAAAGAGGTGGCTGTCGTGGAGTCGTGGTCAACCAAACATCGTCAACAGGCTGCAGTGCCACGATCACAGAAGCATGTCATTCCGAATGGGGCTTGTCTACATCGGGTTGCGGCAAAATACGTAGTAATTTTTTGGGGCCAGGAATCCCGCGCATGCACATCAAGACTGCGAGGTGATGCGGGACAGCTCCGCGCAACGCCAGCAAGTGCGCGACACGAGTATCAGCGGCGCGCCGAGCTTCGCGAACCTTCTCCGCCTCAGCGGCAAGCCTCATTCGCTCCCTCCTCTGCACCTCTTTACTGATGCGAGCATTCTCGTTGTGCGTCGCCATATCACGGTATTGCGGCCAGTAGTGAGCGGTTGCCTTGAGGGCGCGCGCGCGATGTTCCAGAAGGGCCTTGACGCGTGCCTTTTGCTCGACAAGTTCAGCGCGCCGGCGTTCGTAGTAACGTTGCTTCGGAGGCTCTGCCTTCGCTTGCTGGATTTTCTCCGGGGGAACGTAGCTGTCGATCCAGCGGCTGACCTCCTGGTTCCGAGAAGCGTCGGGGGTACGCATCGCCTCTATAAAAAAAAAACAGGTCAAATTGCGGCGTGTGAGGAGGCAGGCGGGTTACCTCGCTTGAATGCCTTGTCCTGCGCGGCGCTCATAGGCTGGGGGGTGGACATAATTTGCACCCGGATGGATTGACCGAGAAGGATAAAGGATAAGGAGGGATTCTCTGTGTCAGCGCGATAGACTTAGCGAGAGAGATATGTACAACTGTGCATCAGCACTCCTGCAAAGACGGCGGCCGCATCCCCGTCGGGCTTCGACAACGTGTGTGAGCCTTAGCGAGCCCAAACGGGATCGGGCGCCGCAATGGAAGCAGTCGGACGCACCACCGGGCCACGCGCAGGGGCAACTTAGAGTTTGCGAGGGGTGCGCTCTAGAATGAAAATGGTAAATGCGGAGTCCAGCAACAGGCCGTTCACGCTGCATCCCGTTGAGAAAATCACGTCTCGGAGATCGAGTCTCGGAGTCCGGTCCGGGGGGTTCGGCAAGATGATGCCGAGTTGCCGCCGGTTGATGTCACGGTAGTTACAGCGTTACTCGCAACCCAGTTTGGACATCAGGTACTTTTTGTCTGTGTTTGCATGGACGAAATGTTGAGCTTTGAGGATTTTGAAAGCAGCAGAATGTCGCGTAATTAAGAACCTGACATTACGACACCGGTGAAACTGGAAAAGGGAGAGATGTGAAAAGTGTTAAAAAGTCAGGTACAACCAAAACAACGGGTATGGGGGTGTCCGTAAGTCGAACGGCACATCTAACATTCAAAAAGAGGTCAGTTTATGTTGCCACTTCGATATATATCAAAGTTCCTGCCGTTTTAAAACCCTGAAAATATTTACATGAAGGTGGGCTGTCGGTTGGTATCATTGGAGTACAGTTCAAGAGTGGTCTTCAAGTGTGGATGAATGGTTGGGGGTTTTTTTTTCAGGAAGTTCCTAGAGTCATGGTATAACATAAAATAGGTGTTAAAGTGTGTTAGAATACCCACTAGGCCCATGAAGCTACGCAGGGAGGTTAGACCAGGTAGGAGGATATGTTGTCAGGTACAACAAGATATAGGATATACGGGTGTCCCCGGATTTTTCTTCAAGCTCAGAGTGACGTGGGAGATTAGGGGGGTGTATACCAAAAGCATAAATCCTGGCCGCAGAGGACGAGGAGCCACCGAAGACATGTAGAACATGTTAAGAGTTTGATGCAGGTAGCCAAACAGACGACAACTGATCTTGGCTCCTACCGTCATCACCACCTCCGTTCCTCACATCTCCACTTTCTGGGCGTGCTCGGGCGGGACAGAACTCGGCTGCAGACATGGGAAGACGCAAGTTGAAGGCGGCATCAAAGAGGGCGGGCGGATGGGATGGGATGGAAAGTGATTCGTTGCGGGATGAGTGCGTGCTTGATTCTCTTTGGTGGGCAGATATAGACGGTCCGCTGGTAGAGAAGAAAAGACCAAAAGGAGGGTGGAGAGTCACCGGAGGGCCTCCGCCGCGTATGATGCCCGGTGAGCACTACACATCGTCGTGATTCTGGGCGCGGCCTTACAGGCATACAATCTCTGGGCACCCTGAGGTGACGGAACGGCGGCGCCTTTTCATAGCAGAACGCAGGTATGAATTTTCATTTGCGGGTGGGATACAATATCACTAAACTACACTGAGCCAGGGCGGCCGTTAAACTCAAGAAGCGCAAATGGGACCCCCCCAAGAAAGCGGCGCGAATTGCGGCAAGCGCCCCCGAAGATTCTGATGTCGGCCGTAGTTCCACTCAAGACTCAGAGGGCGAGCGCGGGGCTACCCACCCCAGGGTAGGCGTGCATACTGGGGCTGAAGATGCACAATCTGCTGTGGTCCTAGATCTGCGTGCGGAGTACTTGGTGATGTTTGACGCCGAGATGGGTGAGCCGGGCGGGAACTTCACTAAGAGGGCGACATCGGGGATGGTCTCACTGACTCCGGATGAGGCGCTGGCCCTCGTAGCGCTGGCGGGGATGGCGGGAGGCGCCGCCGCTGCCGATGCTGCGCCGGGATTGGAAACGACTCTGGGGCAGGCACGTTTGTTGAGCTCTCACAGGTGCGTCAGCTTCAATGTGTTTTGTGATATCAATTTCCACAATTGTCTAGGACATCCCTGAGGGTTTTGGATGATGCGGCGGATCTCCGCGCGTCCCAAACGGTAATGAGTGGTGATGATCGCAGCCGCATCAAAGCTGACGCTGAGCCCAAGATCACATCAAGCGCGCGCGTGGAGCAGGCACGGGCGACTGTAGCCGCGCTCAACGCCGGGCCTTTTTCCAAATTGTTTCTGATAGATGTTTGGCTTTGGGACGAGGTTCCGCTGCCCGGGAGGAGGTGGTGGGCGCGGGGGGCACAAATGAGCAGGGAGGCGTGGGGGAGAGTGGCAACGTGGCGTGCGGCCGCGTACGAGACTGACAACAGCTGGGATTCTGCGATGGCGGAGGAATGGGCCGAGGTTTCTAGGCGGTAGGCTGGGCGTGATCTTGGAGCCAGGCCTAGCTGATCACTTGACACAGCATCCCGATGCTACGCATGATAGAAGTGGTGGTGGCCCGGGACAACCAGTGGGACAACGCGAGCGTGGACACACTCAGTGATTAGGTTTCGGGGCCTTGGCGTCGCGCAATCATTATGGATTTACATGGCACTGATCCCGGCCTCAATGCAGCTCCATATGTATTCCACGCGATCCCAGATATATACATACAGTCTTCGGGCGGTGATAATAGCATCGTGATTGGATTATTTGTTACGGCTCTGAGCAATGGAGAACACAATTGTATTAGGCACGGTAAACTACAGTGGCTACTGCGAGATCAGACAGCGGCGGAACTGGCCTAGAACAAGGGCGGAGAAATTAACTAATGAAATGATGAGGGAGCGATGGGTGGACATACACATTACTGAGTCACGGCGGCGGGCGCAGCGGCGACAAGAACGGGAGCGGCGGTGACTGCAGGGAAGGAAGGGTTGGGTGTGAGTGAAACGAGGGCTGCAAAGATAAGGCGCAAACAAGAGCCACATGGGGACGGAATGGAAGGCAAAGGCCTACATGAGGCTGATGGATCTGGATCTGGATAGGACGGGCCCCGGTGATGTCGAATTGGGATGTCCGGTTTAGGTACGGCTGAGACTTCTTTTAGAGGGATGATTCGGGGGAAATATTACAACAAAAATGGGTGAAAGCGCAGGGGTGGGGTTCACCTGGTCGGTGCGAGCGGCGCCCGCAGTGATTGCGACGGTTTTGCGTCAAAACAGGGGGAGAAATGGAGTGGAATCCGAATTTGGTGCCAAGTCGTGTCTTGTTGTTGCGTCCTCCGCCTTCACTTCATCGAGCCCTGTCGCAGTTGTGCCCAAGAAGAAAATTCTACATTCATGGCACCGAAGCGTTGGACTACGAGCCCCCAGCTCGCATATCTCACCCTACAGCTGCCGGACTTCATCCAGCGGCAGGCGCAAAAAAAACAACACCTCTTCTGGGGCGCAATGGAAGAAGGCTGGTTCTCCCGATTCCCAGAACGCGCGGTGCTTGGCTTGCCGGTGGCGAGCGACTCGGCGGCGCCACCGTTGACCGCAGAAGAGTCGGAGAGCCTCGGCCAAGCGCTGAGTAGGCGTAAAATGGTGGGTCCCGCGAATGTACCCGAGGGACATGAATTGATGTCTTGCCCGTGCCCTCAGCAACTGAAGTCCTGGTTTATCCGCGAGCGCAAGAAGATACACACGGGAACAGCGGTTCCAGGGAAGAAGCTCACGCCGTTGGCGAAAGCGCTGACCAAGAGGACTGCCCCCGTCGGGCGACGCGTGCACCAAGCTAAGGAGGTCTTTCAGATACGCAATAAAGACGCCATCCGCGCGGAACTTACGGAGCGTGGCCACGACGAGCTCAACGAGGCAGCGCGAGTGGAGGCGAGGACGAGTAGCGAGGCTGAGAATCTGGTGGAGCAGAATGCCGCAGTGAGAATGTCGAGGGGGGAGAGAATGCGAATGAGATCGGGTGTGGTTTCTGAGTTGTGGGCTAACACGTCTGCGGAGGAGCGGGAAGCAGTGCGCGTGGGGATCTCGCGAGAGAGGGCGGCGCTGGCGGCGGAGCAGAGAAGGGCAGAGGAACGACTGGGGGAGGCGAACGGGAAGAAGACACCAGAGGAATATCAAGAGTGAGTAACTCGAGGCTTCGCGCGCAGCAATAATTGACTTCAGAATTTCAGCGGCATTGACGGCATTGACGAACTCTTCGAGGAGGCACATGGACTGACTATTGAGTCATCGGGTTGGGTTGGCGTCACGCTCCTGGGCGGGCCTACCCCGCGGTTAGGTGGTGAATGCACTGTGAAGGTGTAAGCGGAAGGTTACCTAATTGGGCGACTTTGCACTTTTTAACGCGCACTAGTAGCATCTGCAGTGGAGAAACGCCAGCCGGGAACAGCTTCGCGGAGGCGTGTGAAGATTTCGAACAGGGACTCCTGGGACGTTTCAAACTCTTCGTTGAGCGTGTCTTCAGTAAGTCTCGTTACCATTCGAGTGGACGTGAGACTAACCAATCCAAGGTGCTCGGGAGTGCAAAGAGCGTGCGATCGTAGCAGCGGCGCCTCCAGCGGAAGTCGTCAGTGACACAGCAGACGCTGCGGTGGATGACTCAGTTGCGCCGAAGCCGAAGCCGAAACCGAAGCGGATTCCCAAACCAAAAGCTGCTGAGCAGGCGAGACATTTGACATCTCTACCCGTCCACCTTGCTGCTACGGCTCCCTCTGCCGCTGCTCTCTTCACTCCGGCGTCATCCGCTGCCCCCACATCCCCCCTTACCACGCCAGGACCGCCACGACTGGGGGGCGCACCTGCATCGGCAGTAACCCCGCCTGCGGCCGTTTGGGAGCTTCCCTCTGTGGGGAGCGACCGGGGGTTGTTGGAGAGGCTTAGCGCATCGCTCGATGAGGAGTTCGGGCCGGATTTCTTGCAGAACTTGGGCGGTGGTTTTGACCCGGGGCCAAGTTTCGAGGAAGAAGACCCATTCAGTGTTTCGGATTTGACAACAGCAGGGGATGGCTGGCTGGCAAGCGGCGATGCGATGCTTCCGCGCTGGGGCGAGACGTACCTGCCAGCCATACGCAGCCTTCCTTCTGCAGGATCCTCTGTGTACGCACCTGGTGCACTCTTCGCCGCATTCCATACGACACCGAAGGCCTCGCCAATGATCTCTGCCCCAGCGAGCATGCGGAGGAAAGTTACGGCGTGGACTAGCCCAGCACGGCCGGCCGCTGTGACGTCGGGCCCGACATACGCAACGCGGGCGCTGGCAGCGGTAGTGGGGGTGTCTATATCCCCAATCACCTCTGCGACGCCTCCGGCGAGCACGCCCCTCTTCATCTTCCCCTCGATCCCCCCGCGACGCCCATTATCCATTCGGCACCGCCCACGATTACCTTAGCGACGCCTGCGATACCTGTTGTGACTCCCGCAACGGTGGCGCCAGTCTTCACGTTCCCGACGACTCGACCAGCTACCAAAGTCCCGGCGCCGCGGGCGCCGGCGGCAGTGCGTGGGGGTAAAGCACCCGGGGGAACGGATGATGCAGCGCCGAAGCGCGGGAGGGGGCGGCCGCTGAACCCAAAGCCCGCCGTGCCTACAGCGTTGGGGGAGACCGAGGGGGAGGAAGGGGTGTTGGACGACGCGACGAACTCCGAGGCCGTGTCTGCGGTCGTGCTTACGGTCTCCTCGACGAACAACAACGGTGCTCGGCTTCGCAAGGAGAATGCGGCAAAGAAGCAGGCGGAGGCCGAGAAGGCGGCGCGGAAGGCCGAGAACATGCGGCTGCATAATCCGGCGGGCGAGACGCCACTTGTCATCGTGCCGGTACCTCGGGCGGTGCGCGAGCGGAGGGCGGCGAAGTTCCTTGACGGGACATTGGTGGTCCTGGCGCCAAAGTTGACGCGGGCACAGCAGCAGAAGAAACGGAACGAGCCGTCAGAGAGCGCGCTTTTAGCGCGGGCGGGGAAGAAGCGGCCCGCGGCAGCGGAGGGGCCTAGTAAACCAAAAAAGTGCGTGTCTTGTTGGTATCACAGAGCCGCACTGATACAGTATGGGCAGGAGAAAGACCACGTAGGCAACTTACGAGATGATGTTGTGCTGTTCAACCAGCTGCGCGCCATGGCTGCTCAACCAGCTCTTACCGTGATGCTCCTTCAACGGACTTGACGTCGCTTCGGCTGCTCAACCAGTCTTTCTGTCTTTTTAGTTCCCTTGTTGCCACGGAAATAATAGCGGTGAATTTGATTTGAGAGAGTCTCGGAGGTAGTTACATCTGAGTGCGCTGGAATGACGAATGAGAGTGGACTTTGGAGAGAAAAGGACTTGTCAAGAAGAAAAAAATCGAGATAGAAAATGAAAATCCAAAACAACG
Source organism: Mycena vulgaris (assembly GCA_029204335.1). Lineage (NCBI taxonomy): Eukaryota > Fungi > Basidiomycota > Agaricomycetes > Agaricales > Mycenaceae > Mycena > Mycena vulgaris. The sequence goes on from JARGYA010000417.1 coordinate 41,744, forward strand.
GGATTCGACCCAGAGAGCAGATGAGAGACAAGCTGGAACAAAGCCGGATGATTAACCGCTGCGCCAGAGAAGCCACAAACATTATGAATCCTGGGGTATATAACTCCACACTTCTACAGCCACTCTAAGGACATTTTGAGAGAAGTCATTCATGTTTATTGTAAAATTGAACTATGGTAATGCGAGAGGCGTGGTGAATATATCGCTGACACAGAGTGAATGAATGAAACCAAAGGACAACAGGCGGGAAGCGGTGGGAGGTGGCAGGAAGCGGCGGGAAGCGGGCGGGAAGCGGGCGGGAAGCGGCGGGAAGCGGGCTGGAGGGAGCATACCAGAGACGGGAGTGTGTCGGCCATGTACGGCTACCTGGAAGGACAACAGGTGGAAGCGGTGGAAGCGGTGGGAAGCGGCGGAAGCGGCGGGAAGCGGCGGGAAGCGGTGGAAGCGGCGGGAAGCGGCGGGAAGCGGGCTGGAGGGAGCATACCAGAGACAGGAGTGTGTCGACCGTGTACGGCTACCTGAGCAGGCGGGTGCTGAGGCGGGAGGGAGCCAAGAATTTCCGGGGAAGGGAGCGCCGGGGCACAGGAGGGACGCCCGGAAGGCGGGGAAGGGTGCACATAGAGTAGGACGCAAGAGTGTTCCTCCCGAATGAGGTGCTATGCTATCGAGGGAGGGAGGGATGGGACGGGAAAGCACCTTTTTTTGAGGCAGGAGGCGAAGGGACGGATTCCTAACACCAGTAAATACGAACCAAATGGGGAGCACCGCACGGACCAGGCGGCGGCGCTGGCAGGAGCGCATTGATAAGTGGCGGTCTGATTGCTGGGAGCAGGAGGCGGATTGATGGAGGTGGGCTGCGCGTGCGGGAACAGGTAAGCGAGGTGAGATGCTAATAGGTGAGCTGATTGATCAGACCGCATCGCTAATGAGAGGTTTTTATTCATCGCGACTTATCGCTCGCCTGCAACAATTTGATCAATCAATTCCCCACATACACCTGCCTCCTAGCATTCCCTACGCGGTCCACGCGCGTCGGGGACATCCACCATCCATAGACGACGATGACCCGCCACTGTTTCGCACTCCACCGCGCAGCGCATCGGACTCCTTGTCTATGCCTGCAATCTCCTTTGAGCACCCAGGTCGTCGGGGCTCGCTCTTCCACACGCGAGCGTTTCCTTCGCCTGCTTTCTGCTATCTACTCACGCAGCGCTGCGTCGCATCCTCTCTCCTCCGCTGTGCGTTCCTGCTCGTGCCAGGGCATTCTTTCTCTCCCGCTCTCCGCGCCGTCAGCAACTGCGCCCACACGTCAGGAACCAACTTTGCAAGGTGTTATTCTCCTGTCTCCGGGTTTTGGTCGACGTGCACGGTGGTGCTCGTGCGCAGCGCTTTTGTGGGGCCGATGCCCGAGTACGTTGTCGCTGTCGACATTCCGTTCGTCGTTTCGGCCTGGTGCGTGGAAGGGGATGCCGCGCGACGAGCGGGAGAGTTGGGGCTGTATACCGTGAAACGGATGGTGGTGGGAGGTGCGGATAGGAGGAACGGGCATGTGGGGGTGACGAGGTATCAAAGCTGGGTGGATGCGCGGGGATGAGCGGACAATGTGTGGTGCAGGTATGTACCCCCTCTCTCCCCTTCCATTTACATCGTCTTTCCTCCTCGCGCTGACTACTCGGCTATTTACAGCACTAATTACCATCCTCGCAATGCCCCCACATGCGCCTACGCACTGCTACATGCCCCCACCCTAACCTCTCTCCTTCCAGCGCCGGCTGCCTTCTCTCCTTGGGGACGTCGATGATGTCCCGCGCGGTGCTACTCATGGCTCATGGGCGGAGCGACGCTGAGCACGGAGTTGATGGAAATGACCCCGCAAGCCTGTTACCGTTTCGGAAGAGGCGTGGAAGGCGACGCGACAAGACCTCGATGAAGGACGCAGCACTACTCTCCCATCTCTCCCCTGACCTCTCCTATATCTACGACGACTTCCGCGAGTGCAGATCCACGATTAACGTAAGCGCTCGAATGCCCTCAGCTGGCAGCTCCACCACACATCCGCGGCGATACACACACCCCTCTCGCATGAATGGCATGCATACCATCCGCGGCGACTTTCCCTACCTCCCCCCCGCCGACCCGCACTCCATGAAAGCTCTCGTAGCGCATCTCTGTTGACAGACCCCGATTCCCAAATGGGGATAGTAACGACTCAAATCTCGCCACGACCTTTCCTCCCTTGCGACGGAGCGCCGAGCCTTGTACGTTCGAGATGGAGGATCCTTCCCTGCGCGTCCTGCTCCCGCCGCTGCTGGGCGTTTGCGAATGGGGAACACGCTGACGCGCGGCGCGCGGAACTGCACGTGAAAATGCGATGCTTAAGTAAGCTGACTCTTGCGAGACCAAACCAACCAAACTAACTCCCAAAATCACACTACAAATCCACACTTCCAACGTGGCAAGTTCGGGGTTCCAACCAAGTATTAGGTTGCTGCAATTTGGTTTTTATACAATTTATGTAGCGGACTTTGTGCTAATTCGGCAATACAGACTTTGTCCTGACCGTTCTAGGCGCTTTGACACGATCTAAAGGCGTCGGAAAGGTTGGGTTTACAACAAGGGTTGGTGGATTTAACTCCGGAGTGGTTTGTTTATGTCCTTAGGACCGCTGACGCTGTGATTCCGATGTTTACTATGTTATAGCTAAAGGTGACTGTGAGGTCCCTAGAGCCCGCTGACGCTGTCGATGTATGCTGTAATAATCCGCTCTTCGCTGCAGTAACCTTTTATTCAATTCCCTTATCTCAAATGCATGCAACAAGTGGTTTATTCCCAACTCAACACTTTCTCCGTAAACAAGAGATACACAAGCAGAAAGACAATAATATATTTCTCTGAGGTACTCTGAGCGTATTCAAGGCGTTCCCACTGGCGTAGTCGTCTCCTAGACAGTCCTAGCAGTGGGAAAGAGGTGAATAAGCTCTCCAACAAGCCAAATATCCGATAAATCCCAATATAATCAATTCAACTCCTTCCCGAGTTCTACTACACTGACAAGGAAGCTGCTTGGTCCCAAAGGCAACCAGTATAAACCGATTATCAGTGGGGCAGGATCCAGTACTCTACAACAAAGATATCTACTCTATTTATACAAACCCGCAAGTCTCAATTAGGAAATTACAGGAACAACAATAACACGGACAATTCATGCCCTAGGACCAGGGTTGTGGAGCTTTCCACAGTATTTAGCCCAGAAAGCCACCTATAAACAGTCAGTTTCAAATAGATTAGTATATTTCCGGCACAATTGTGTGCCCAGACTGCCTTACTCATCCTGCTGAGCGGAGTAATAATATCCCCGTGCCCTAGCCCTGGTCTAGACCTGATCCAACACTGCCTCATCTCTGTTCCTGGGCCAACATGCAGTACCCTCTGCCTGTTCCCATCACTCTTTAATCAAATAACGATCGAGCTCGATCATAGAAGCCCTCTGCCCGCTGTCAAGCGTGGGATCCCACCGATCACCCGGCCCGGTGAGTCATCGGCTTTTACCGGTTTCATTCGTGATCTGCCTGCTGCTAGCTCTATTGCCTTCAAGTGACCATTGATAGTAGTAAATCCTTATGTAAGAACCTGCCGCTCCTTTGTACTTGTGCCCGCATGTGACAGAGTATGTCACAATTGAACCCTATGCGCCCGCAACTGCCTCAACACTGTTGTTGACTCAATTTAACCTGCAACCAACGCTCCCTGGCCTCACTCATAGTCTAGATGGATGTTATGTGGTACCCTTGTTCGGAATACATGCAGATAAACCCCAATTCGGTCATAGAATGGTTGAGTAGATCTTTAGCTAAAGCTTCCGTGCTCTCTTGGAATCCAACCCATAGTGGTATCATCATCAAATCAGAGCTCTTCTACTTCTGCACATGCGTAGCTTCCTAGCTAGCTGCTCGGGCATCGCACTAGCTCTCCTATGGACATATAACGGCCTATAACACAGTACAAGAACACACAATTAGTGTGTTTTCATGCCTGGTCATTTAGCCAGCTTATCAACACATTGCGCGCCGTGTTAGTCCGAAAATTACACCCTGAATAGCAACTTACTCTGGCCGGCGGAGGAGCGAGTCCCGCGGAGATGTTGAGTTGTATTCTGCCCCGCAGGCTCTCCTGCGACTCATAACTCCTGGCTGAGCACGATCCATGTCCGAGGATATCGATTGAACGGTGACTCTTTCATTGTACTATGTACATACAAACGGCCCTCTCTCCTGTAGTGTCAGCCGTTATCTACGTACTCCAGCGTTTATTCTCATCTAGTCGCCTAGGGTTACTCACACCTTTGCTGCTGGTATCTTAGCAAAGTAATCGGTCAATTGAGTCTCGCGCCTTGGTTTAGTATCATCGAGACGTGGTGGCCACTCCCTTCCAGATGGTGTGCAAATATATCATCGCGGTCCGAGATACGTCCTCGAAGAGTTGAAACAGCCTCCAAAGCCTGGCGCCCCGTCAGTTTGGGCACCTCGTTCGAAAAATCATGACCGTTGCCCCCCTCGATCTCCAACAGTTCTTCCTCAGCCCGCTTTTCTTTGACAGCATCACAAATCTCCTGATCAGTCGTGCCGTTCATTGTCGCCCGCTCTTCCGACATGTCAAGCAACTCCTTGATGTTCATGGGATTGCCACGACGAAGAACACCGATGAGGGTTTTCTCAACGCTTCATTATCTTATAGTCCCGGACCATACTTTCATGACAGGGTTCCCAAATTGGGATGTCATGACAGTATGGTCCGAGACTAATTATCTTACGGATGTAAGGCATGAGCTTTGCAAGGCAGATGGTCGCAAGAGGTCTTTAAAATGCTCGCATACCTAATTTCCCCGTTGAACTTCCACTCCTCATTGATGTTGGGGCTGCCGCTTCCTCGTCTTTCAAAGAGTTTGTAGGACCAGGGGATATGATTTAAATATCGAGGCAATTCAACTACGCCGACGTGCAAATATATAATAGCCTGGTTGTGCAGGAGCCATTGGAGCCATATGCTGGCATTTTTGCTGTGCGCAACTGGATGGCTCCACAGCCAAAATCAGACCAAAATCTGACGTCAGTGGCTTTGTGGAGCCATTCACCCGCCAAATTTGCGCACGCCCCACAAGCCATCAAATGGCTCCAATGGCTTCTGCGCAAGCTTTCTAATAAAGCGGGTAGGGCCGACGAGCGGCAGTGCCCGGTAACGTTGGTTGGTTCACCCTCTACTTTACAATAACACTGTACTGCCGGCGAGCGGCACGGCCCGTTACTCAATTTTTGAAATGATGTAAGACTCAATCTATTAACTGAAACTAATGCAGCAATAATTACTAGTAGTGAATAAGCGAACGAAATACGGGTTTACTAGAGTATGTACAAATAAAGGAGTGTCAGCAGCACAATTCACAGAGCAGTGAGCCAACCCATTAATTGCCTCTTCATCCGCAATCCCTGTGGCCTCGGCCCTCAATGACTTGGGTCTGAAGGTATTAAATTAAATACAGTTGATGATGATGATGATGAATTCAAATTATTACTGTATGGAGTCAGGTAGACTATGACAGCAGTTCACAATGGGTGTGGTAGGGTAATTTGGGGATTGTCTGAGTTAATAGAGTATCGTCCGGGACAAAGTGGAATAAAATGGAATGGGAAAATGTAGGGGCTTCGATTCCGGATGTAATGAGTTGGTGGCGTCATTGTCAATGCGATGAGTGGTGGGTCGGGTCGGGATTGAGTGGTATTAACTGAGCATAGCATACCGATTTGCAGTGTCAGTGGAACTCTTGAGTGGAGTTGCAGGGAATGGTAGCGAGATTCGGGAATCATAGGAACCACGGTGTGCCGTCGCTCTGGCGAAGAATCCCCAGCCTATCAACGAGAATGTGATACATATATCTGACAGATGCTTGTGAGACAGAAATACGTGAACCTAAGCAACAACTCATCTTTTTGTCCGACCTCACGCCACCCATCTCTGACTTCTGGTCTGTGATTATATAGGTTGCGAGTGCAACATCATCAGGACAAGTGAACCCTCGGTGAGTGTCGTGCGAAGTTTGTACTGCGAAATCGAATTCCCCTCAGCATCCCTATGCATTGTCTCGTTTGATGATCTTCACCTTATCATACGCGAAATACAATCCTCGACGGTCTGAGCGTTCTACTTTCACCAATTTTACACTCTGTAACCGGGCCAGTTAATATGCACTCATCAGAATTCATTTGAGACCGTACCGGCGCTAGCAGGAACTTGAGAGGCACCTATGTCAATCTCCGCTCTACTGTCAGAGGCCTCTGTCAAGCTTGATGCCGCCACTGAGTTGACCTTCATGGCGACAACTCACGGCGCAGGAACGAAATGATATGGGAGACCAGTAGTAACTGAGCTTCATAGACATAGAACAGACACTGTTGCCAGATGGAGAGTAAGGACGCCAGAGGCGATAGATTGAAATCAAGAGAGATCAAAGACTGCCCGAAGAGAGGATTCACAGAGGAGAAAAGCGGAGTTTGCAGAAGCTCACGGAGGTGGACATGGTAGAAGAGAAAAAAAACCTCCCCCGTTGTCCTTACAAGATGACTGAGCTGCCTAGTCCATCGGTGGCAAGCGGAACAGCCCATTTCCCGTAATATGCCCGTAGGGCACATGCTGATTCTGACCAACGACCCGCACCGGCATCCATCGGCACCGGCCATGTTCCCATCAGATTCCAACAGCGCCCAACAAAAAGGTTGAACTTAAAATCCAAACTAGTTCTGCAGTCTGTTGCACTCCACCCACAGTGGCATCCGGCAATTACCACTGGATTTTCCTGTCTCTCAATTCCCTCTCTCTTTTTTTTTTTGGTTGTGGTGTCATTAAATGCAACCTCCGCTCAGTGAACGGACACATTGAGGACTGTTATATCGAGTCAAACGTCCTAACTTTCCGGAAAATCCTCCCAAATTAAGAGCCTTAATATTTAGCGAAGCCAGCGGACCCCACTGGCTTTGGATATCTTTTCAAATGTACTGGGACTACAGAAACCAAAGGCTATCATAGCAGCAACAGCATGGTTTAAGTTTAAACCACATCGTCTCCAACGATGACCTGGTTTAAACCATCTTGGTTTAAACCGGTTTAAACCACCCTCCTATAATCATATAGGGAGCAGGCTTTGGTTTGAACCACAGTGGTTTAAACCATTGTGGTTTGAATGTGGTTTGAAATTATCATGGCTTAAACCGGTTCAAACCAGATGGCTTAAACCGGTTCAAACCAGATGGTTTAAACCGGTTTGAACCAAAGTTGTTTCGATTTTTTATTTTATTTTTTGGCCTTGACTCTCGTTTTTCCTCCTCTCTTAATATTAGTGATCGCCCCCGACCCCCGAATCTTTTCAAAAAAGGAAATTCATATCATTTGGACTCAAAAAATCACAGAAAAGTTGTGAATAATTGCGAAAAAATTGTTTAAGGCACGAATAGATTGGTAGATGGCACCTACCAAAAATGAAAATCCATCAAAAAATGAAAGTTGTAGCCCTCATTGAGCGTTACAAGGTTGACCAATTGACTACAGTGATCAGCTCACCGGTTGGACTGAAAAAGGCAAAATACTTTTGAAAATGCAGTCCGTTTTAGAGAATGATTGGGCCATATCTCAGTAACCGCTGGACAGATTTCCATGATTCTAGTACCGTTAGAAAGCGGCTGAACAGGGCTTTCAGATGGGCTTGTTCACCTGGCATTCTACACCATTTCTATAATCAGCTATTTTTATTTTTTTTAGAATGATTTGGCTCGTATCTCGGGAACTGCTGAAGCCCTGTTCAGCCATTTTCTAACGGTACCAGAATCATGGGAATCCGCCCAGCGGTTACTGACATATGGCCCAATCATTCCCTAAAATGAACTGTGTTTTCGAAAGTATTTTGCCTTTTTTGGCCCAACCGGTGAGTTGATCACTGTAGTCAATTGGTCAACCTTGTAGTGCTCAATGAGGGCTACAACTTTCATTTTTTGATGGATTTTCATTTTTGGTAGGTGCCATCTACCAATCTATTCGTGCCTTAAACAATTTTTTCGCAATTATTCACAACTTTTCTGTGATTTTTTGAGTCCAAATGATATGAATTTCCTTTTTTGAAAAGATTCGGGGGTCGGGGGCGATCACTAATATTAAGAGAGGAGGAAAAACGAGAGTCAAGGCCAAAAAATAAAATAAAAAATCGAAACAACTTTGGTTCAAACCGGTTTAAACCATCTGGTTTGAACCGGTTTAAGCCATCTGGTTTGAACCGGTTTAAACCATGATAATTTCAAACCACATTCAAACCACAATGGTTTAAACCACTGTGGTTCAAACCAAAGCCTGCTCCCTATATGATTATAGGAGGGTGGTTTAAACCGGTTTAAACCACAATGGTTTAAACCAGGCTATCGTTGGAGACAATGTGGTTTAAACTCAAACCATCCTACGGTACATCATAGCACTGTTACCCCAAGGTTTAGATGGTCTTCAGAGGTTATAATTTTGACCTGCTTAATTTCGGATACCTCAACATACTCAAAATTTGTCCAAGCCACCGGATTCTGCTGTAGTCCACTGGCTAACGTTATGGAATTAATGTTCAGGGCAGAGATCAAAACAAATTGTAATATTTAAATAGGTCAAACGGAGGAGTTCAGCTGCCTCCGACGAGGGCCATCGGGGGCCAGTGGATGAGCTTAGGGGTCATGGCATCTGGTTTCTAACATGTGCAAAGCCAGCGGCATCTGCCGACATTCATTATCTAATCTTGGATCACACTGGATGCCCTTGGCCGCCGGCAGCCACCGATAGCCACCGGCAGCCACCAATAGCCACCGGCAGCCACCGATAGCCACCGGCAGCCACCAGTGACTCCGTTCCCTCCGGGCATATCACTCGTATTTCGGGGCGGAATTGCAGAGAACGTTCTAGAGGCAGAATAAGCAAGATTATGAAATTTGATTCGCGAATCATCGCCGGCAACCTCGGCTTGTGCAAGCCGAGAGTTGGCCGGCGCATTTTGGCGGAGAGAAAAAGTGATTACGCTAAAACTGCTGACTAAAATGTGATGCACGGCCAATTTTTGAAAATCAGGCTCTCTAAGACCCAGTAACTTACGTTACCGGGAATAAAGCTGTAACGCCGGCGAGCGGCACGGCCCGCTACCTAGCTTTTGGAACAAGCTAACACTCAATCTATGAAACTCAATGTATTCTAATGCAGCAGTACTAGTAAGGAATAAGCGAACGAAATACCAGTTGGTGGAATAAATCATGTACAGAGGAAAGGAGGGACAGAGGAACTCGACTCGCCGCTCGGGCTGCATCCGGTTTAGTGGAGCGTCGTGTGGCATTATCTCATATCTGGTGTGGCGGGATGCGACATGATCAACTGTGGGCTAATGCGACTCCAGAAGGGTGAAAAACGTGGTGGGCTGGCAGATTGCGTCCAATCAGACGAGTGGAGAAGAGTCGAGTGCAGTATCAAGACTTTTTCCTCGTCTGGCTGTTTGCTGTATTTTCAGGGGTGCATTGCGGGAGAACTTGATAAGTGAGAATCAGCCCATACATTGGATGGTGAGTGCAAAGGCATTCAAAAACCGCCTCCAGAACCGCTGGTGCTGGAGATCAAACGTGGCGAGGTAGCGTAAGATACTTGGCTGACTTGGCTATTCAACGATGATCCATTGCTGGTTAGACTTTGCAAAATCAAAGCATAAGGAAGGCAGAGTTAGAAACGATATAAGCAAGTGGACGTTGAATCCTCGCGATCGGTACGGAATAAGTCTAATGGGAAGCCCGGTTTCCCACCGTTTCTTTGGAAAATCCTCAACCTCCTCGGGCGAGCGGACCGACTGCTCCTGCTGTAAGACAAAATCAGAAGCGAAAAACGGAGAGGAGCGTGAGACGCACGATACATGAAGAAGAAGAGGAGCACAAACGCGGCGAAGTTCAAGGTATCGAAGATGAAGTAGGTCTTGTAAAAATCAAAGAAAACAGAAATTTTCAATCATTGAAAAATCGCCGGAAGGCTCGAGCCCATCACCCGCGCCGAGATCCGGATTCATCACACGGACGGATGCACCTCCAAATGCAGTGATAGCCCACGCATGTCTTCCTCGGCTGCCAATGAGAAGCATGAGGCCAAAAACGTGCCGACGTGCACCGAACAGCTCAGCACGCTTCCAAGAACGGAATTGCGCCTCGACACAAAAGCAACACAGGGCGGCCATTCCCCAATGTCCCCATGACTTCCCCTAGGAATGGCATGGAAGGAATGCAATAAACAAAGGAAGTCCAATCATACTCCGATCCACCCCGCAACTCGAGCCGACCCAGCTGCCGACCCACTCCCAAACGCCCAAACGCCCCCAGGACTCAGGCGCATAAATCCCACGCACGTCCTCCCCGGCGCCCCAAGACGCGGCTGGTTTAGTAGATGAGAAGCGGTAAATCACACGAAAGTGCCGCCCGATGCTCAGGGGGCTGCCTACCCCCAATTGCCACTTGGTAGGAAATCACGCACGGTGGGCACACCCTCTACCGAAACGCGTGGCGGAGGACGCGAAGCGATCAAGAAGCGCCCGATAAGAAATTGAAAAATGATTGAGAAAAAAAATGGCGCAGCAAGCGCGAATGGAAGGCCACGGGGAAGGCTCGACGCGATGTATTGGAGGAGCCGAAAGGAGTATTAAGCGTACAAGACAGTCCGTCAAGCCGGAATGAGAACTAGCGCTCGAAAGAAATTAGCAGAGAAACAGTCATGCGGACGAGAGTTCAACATCCATGGGAATATTTCAGGCCGACAACCCAGAATCTGTGAAACGCCACCAGAAGAGAGGATAAGGTGCCGAAGGGTTTGGCACAGCAATCACGGCCGGGTCTAGGCTCAAATCCAGCCTGTACATGAGAGCGAGCTCGTCGATCTCGCTTTCATGGTACAGACAGTTAATGGTCTAGGCCAGGCCGAGATGGGAGACCAGTACTTATTACACATTGGATAGAACAGAGACTGTCATCAGACGGGAGAGCAAGGACACCGGAGGCAATAGAAAGAGGAGCAGGAATCCAGAGGTCAAGATCCAATCAAGAGAGGCTCGGAGAGAGGATTCGCAGAGGACGAAAGCGGCAGTTTGCAGCGGGTCGCGGAGGTGGACATGGCGGCAGAGAACAGCAAGCTGCGACGTCGCCCTTACGAAATGACTGACTCATCGCTGGCAGGCGGAGAAGAGCCCGACATGTTTTGGCGGAATTTCGGAGAACATTCTAGACGCAGAATATAAGCAGGATTATTGCTGAACCTTTAGGTTTGGCTACCCACGGGAGAACTTGGATTTCATCGGGATCCATTTTCCTAATATGCACAAACAAGAGATTGGTCATACGAAATTGGTCATCATGGTGAAACAGCTCACCACGAAAGAAGAAAAATTACTGGGCTCCTGCAATTTGGTTCCTGCAGTGATCTTCCCCATTCCAGCATGTACTCGTGGCTGACATAAGTGATGGCCGCTCGATCATGTGATGGTTGTTTCGACGCGTTGCTCCACTCTCAGTACCATTCAGCTCATACCACGATGCCTAAGGACGGCCCATACCACTACCATGATACTGAAACCAAAAGCCACTTCATTGGTGCTATGCTTGTCGAGGAAAATATCAAAGAGAATGCAGCTACGTTCAGGATACCCTACGAAACAGCGCGGAAAATCTGGAAAAAATACAAAGACACTGGAAGCGTCGAGAACCGCCCTCGGAGTGGTCGTCCCAAGACCATAACTCCCCGCATGGAACATCAGATCCATGAAAAAGCCCTCCGAAACCGGCGAAAACCATTCACCGACATTGCCAACGAGATCAACCCCCCCATCAGCGCCAAGTCGGTTGCGAGAGTCATGGCCAAGGACAGATACCATCGACGGGTCGGGAGAAAGGTGCCGTTCCTTACCGTGGTCCAGAAATGCCAGCGGGAGGCATGGGCGAAGGCAAACAGCGCGCAGGATTGGACCCGGGTCATGTGGTCTGATGAGTGCTACGTGCATCTCGACGACAAAAATGGCCAGATCTACGTCACACGCCGGCCTGAGGAAGTGTGGGAGGAGGAGTGTCTTGTGCCCACATTCAAGCAGTCAAACATCCGGGTAATGATCTGGGGATGCGTCGCAGATGGGTGGAAGGGGCCGTTGGTGGTTTTGGAGTACCCTGGTGGGAAAGGAGGGGGTATGACGGCAGCTAGGTACCAGGAGCAGGTGCTTGAGGGCCATCTGGTGCGGGTTATGAAGCAGCTAGGGAGGAGGCGGGCTGGACTCAAGTTTCAGCAAGATGGTGCACCATCACACAAAGCCAAGTCGACGCACAAATGGTTCTCAGACCATGATATCCCGCTATTTCCCCATCCCTCTAGCTCTCCTGACCTCAGTCCCATCGAACCAGTCTGGCACGAGCTCAAGGCACGCATTCGAGCTCATCTCCCGCGTCCCACCACCTTCGAGGGCCTCAAAGCTGTTGTCCTTGCCGAATGGGAGAAATTGCCTATTGAGGCAATAAACCGGCACACGGGGCGGATGCGAGAGCGCGTAGAGGCAGTTTTAGAGGCAAAGGGCGGGCACACAAAGTTTTGAGCTGCTAGAGTTTGTCGTACGAGCAGAAGAGAAATTTTCATTGTGACATTTGTGACTGTCCATCACTTATGTCAGCCACGAGTAAGTGTCCTCCATAAGTTCAATTTGCCACCCAAGGTCCCAAACAGGTTCAATCTGATTTTTCATTTCCATTTTTTGATCGTCCGGCTGCATCGGGCTCGGAGTACGCCGTTCCGAACGAGTCCGAGGTCAATCGGCTGGTCTGGACCACGGACGATATCTGCTCCATCTCCCGTTGAAAACATGTTGAAAAGTGAATATGTAGATAAGTGCCCTGTGCAGCATTTTCAAACCTTGACTTCGGGAAGTTGAAACTGAGCCCGGACCGGAGTTACTCTGAAGCTCGTACAATGAAGGAGGAGGAGTTGGTTTCTGTTAAAAACAGTATCACCTTCAGGTAACCAGTCTGCCATTGTACCAGCCCTGCTTCTTCCCCTTACTTTTTAACTATCCAGAGCCGAATTCCCGGCTGGATTTGTGGTACAGTTGACTGGCTCATAATGCATAAGATCATAACGCATAACACATAAACTCCGAAGGTTTGGATGTCCACCAAACTGCTTTGTGCCACTGTATGAGCACGCAATAACACATAAATCCTCATAATGCATACAATTTTGGGTGAAATGGTGTCCACGGACCGTATCCGTTCTGAGCCAGTCAACTGTAGTAGCTTCTACGGAGACAATCATTTATTTACCTCAATTTCATATGACAGGTTTCGACCATCTGTCAATCTGTTACCCCAGTTGAATGTCGAAATAATACCAGTCACGCAACTCGCCGGGATGGTTTGTCATAATGTATGCTGCAAATCCTTGCCTCTCTTCCCCCATCCTTCACTTCTTGCCCGGCCATCCTTCAATTCTTTCGCCCACCCCATGCTATGTCCAAAGATTTTGGAGGAAAATCCTAAAGGTTCAGCACCCGCCTCGAAGAGACCCAATCCCATGTCATGAGAGTCAATTCGCGAATCATCTCCCGAAACCTCGGCTTGTGCAAGCCGAGTGTTGGCCGACACATTTTGGCAGAGAGAAAAGGTGATTACGCTAAAACTGCTGACGAAAATGTGATGCACGCCCAAAAGCAAAAATTAGGGCTCTCATAAGACCCGTACCTTACGGTAGCGGGAATGTCCAATTCCTCGGCGGTGATCTTGGAACCAGCGAGCGCCGGATTATTCTTGCTCCACCGCGGATCTGAGAGTGGTCGCGCATATTGCGCTGTAGCATCGAAGCTGTAGGGGAGGCTGACAGTCTAGATTGTATATGATCTGTAACCACAGCAAGGGAAATACCCGCTCTTTGAGCTGGATGTAGACCTTGAGTGGGTTGTAGAGCTCGCGGTAATCTTCTCGAGACCAGGACCTGGTGATGCACCAAAATTCGCGGGCATTCAACATGTTCTCGATGCCCGTTTGAAATATCTGAGGAAGACATAAGTAATTGAAGATAGACCATAATTGCGGTGCATGGAGGACGTACAGGATGTGTAGAGGCCATTTAGGTAAGAATGCCAATGACTCCGGCGTGGCCAGGGCGGAATAACGCGGCTCGACCTCACGATGAGTGTAGGATGGTCGCCTCGCCGAGAATATTGCCCAGCTTGACGGGAAAGAGGCAGTCATGATTTCCCCCTATCTATTGCCTTTGCCAATTCCGCCCCTGGAATTGGATCGCTCCGTGGATACTTAGGCGTGAGGTCCAAATTTTCTGGGATATGGCCCCATATTCACGGGTCAGATACATAGGTAAATGACACGTGGACAATGTCGTCCCACTCTTTTCCTCTTACCACCACCACCCGTCCGCCTACCCGCCACGCATAGACGCGTCGAATGCACGCCTAAATGTCCCACAATGGCGGCAGCACCTTGAGGCATACCCCAGCCAATATTCAATAGATATACGTGCGAGCCGGGGATAAATTTTGGTTTGAATAACGGGAAGGGGAAGACAGAACGTGGAAAGCGGAGGATGGGGCGAAGGAGACAGACGGAAGAGGGTACGTAAGCACGGGCAGGGAAGAGGGAAGCTAGGCTTTAACCCCGATTTTCCTAGGTTAGCCACCTTATTGGCGTATGAGCACTCGGGCACATGACCGAGGCTCGGGGATATTTCGGGCAAGCGCACGACTCATGGTGAATCATTGAGAGTCAGTCAGAATTATGTAGAAGGCTCAAGAACAGTATGGAATATTTATTGTATAACTCAGAATGACTCAGATGAACAGGATGAACAGTATAAATACAGTAGGACAGACCACATAACCTCACGAGCTTGTACCAACAGCCCTCACGGGCATCGTGTAAATCTTATCGCTGATTTAACCAAACACTGCGTAAAGTAAAGGATCGAAGTCCTTAAAGCAAAGCAGAAACTCCATCACACCTGAGTCCCTTCGGTTGGTGCTGTGCTGACATACCTTTCATACGCGGTTTAATTGAACTGGAGGGATAAGAATGGAAACAAGTGGGACGCTCGAGCTAGATTTAGCACAATTAGATGCTCCGGGGAGATGCGATTCAGACGGAGCGAGATCTAGGGATCCATGTCACGGCAAGGGCATCCGGCATTTAACCGGCGACTAAGGGCCGGTTGGTTAGTCCGGTCGCCAGGCCTTTTTTTTTTTTTTTTTTCTTGACCTCACAGTTCTGGTGAAGTTTGAATTCAGGAAATCACAAATTTGTATTCTAGCTACGTATATACCGTTTCGTTGGAGGCCTATTTCCTAAGACCAACATTCCACACCCTCTTTCATTTACCTCAATTCTTCGCCCTTTGGTAAGTATTTAACCTGGATTTCCCTAGGTCAGCCGCAAAGACGCGTGAAGCCCTGCAATGCTGAATTCCGGGCTCACCGAAGCTATTCCCTAACTCCAATAGTGCTGGCCACATATGATATAAATACGCTGTTTGGTGTATTGTATTCATATCCATATCGTATTCAGCTCTCGGAGGGCGTATCATATTCGTAGTGTATCGTATTCATATTCTAGAGGGTGAATATGAATATATTTTGAATATATTTTGGATACATTTTGAAGATTCGGCTGCTCGGAAATCTGCCTTAAATTGACCTGAAACAGTGTCCCAAATGTCAAGCATCGTCTTGATTGTATTGGTGGCACCTACAGAAGTGGATGGGGCCGGGAAAGGTCCAAATTTGTGTTTCAGCATTCGGATCACAACACATTGATCCCACCGGCACAGTTTCGATCTCCACTCCAGTCACTATCTCCATCTAACGTGACAGTTGAGCGGAAATCAGACCCAATTTAATGGGGACAGCATAAATTCATGTTCCGAACATGCCGGCCGATGGCCCCGGGGCGTACCTTCCCCGTATTCGAATATATCTGAATATGCTCAGCTCGTATCATATTATATTCATATCATATCATATTCATATTCTCGCATATTCATATTTTGGAGTCAGCCTCGGGCCCGTATCATATTCGTATTCCGCTGAATACATTCAAAATAGATTAAACCGTATTATATTTTTGGCCAGCACTAAACCCCGAATTCTCAATTCATTGCCTAGTTGTTGTTTCTTTTCGCACCGTGGCAACGTACTTTTCATGTTCGTGGTTTAATGCAGCTGAAGGCAGCTAAATCTGCGCCACAAAAAAAAAAGAAACGGAGCGGCCTGAAATACTCGCATGTCCCGGCTCCAGATATACGCGGCTTAATGCAGCTGAAGACAGCTAAATTAAAGAAAGAAATAGAGTGGCCGGCAATACTTGCATGTCGCGGCTCAAGATATCCAACGAGCTTGCATGGCTGTTTTGGTCCGTCAGTCGGAAGGAAGATTTGAGGAACATTGAAAATGAGCGGTCGAATATTCACTATTCCGCGCCCTCACAAGTACAAGGTTCTGAGGCTCCACAGATCGAGCAGATGCGAGGCAGGTAGGAATAGTGACAATGCGCTAGTATTGGCCTTGAAACGTGAATCTCGGGCAACGGTGACGGCGGGATGCGTACTACTCCTGTGGACGTCAACTGAAGTCAACTCGTCCGGCGCTTGCTGAGGATCATCCCATGGGCACCGCAGTCGGTTGAGAAAATATGGCAACAGAATTTGATTCCGCCCGTGCGAGGTTACCTTTTTGTTCATGGACCGAGCCATTTGTTCCTGAGAAGTAGAACCCGAAAATCTTGATCTGACAAGGACAACAAAACAAGCTGCGGGTTGATCTGAGTCCGAGACAAATTCGCCATCCGCCAGCAATCATTATTGGGAATAGGGCCTATTCCAGACGGAGAGGTGGAGTATTTTGAAGGATGTGGATTCGACGGCCATAGTCTGAGGCAATTGTCACTTTATCTGAGTGATTTTCGAGAGCTCCAAGAGTCGTTCTTGAGGGATTCCGCTTCCTTCGATTTGGTACTTTGAGTCCGGGATCGGGAAATGAATGCGCACTGGCCCAAGATGCTTACAGGCTGTATTCATTTACTCTGAACGAGCTGCGACGCGATGGCCAGTCCGCCCTATGCCAAGTCGCCCACCGCGTGCTCAGGAAGATAGCAGCTTCTGTCGTTCATCGTTCATTCGCAGGGCGAGGCACGTCGGCGGAGGCTAGGCATTGCAGGACTGCAAGCGTACCGTGGAAGCAAGGAGGACTTTTGAAGCCAAAAAAACGCGCGTCTCGGTAAGAAAATCAAACTCCGAGACCGGGTCACCGGGACTTTCTCGTGAAATAAAAGATTAGAATTCATGACTTTGACGGAATTATCCACTCATTGCATCGAACTCACCTGAAGTTCTCCTGCAACCGGGTAGTTTTGTATAAACTCGGTTGCGAGTTGTTCTTATCTATGTATCGGCGTATTCTGGACGTTATATCGATATAAGAACCCATACCAGCGCACCCATGGGCTGAGCTATTTAACGCTTTACCCAATGGTCGATTTTTCGGGAGTCAAGAGCATTCCGCCGATTCCGCCGTCCTATCTGGAGCCTAGGACTCAATGCAACGAGATCGATACATCTTTTCCGTAAGGTCCGTGTTGGTTTCGTACTGCGACTTGCCGGCGTTTCATCCTGGATGTTGTCGTCGTCATCGTCGTTGAGGGGAAAGAGATGCTCGGCTCTGTTAAGTACTCGTCAACGCCAACGCCTTCAGGCACCGCCACATCCTTCCCGAAACCGAATTCTCTACAACCGGGGTGAGTGCGCTGGAGACTTTCAATTCACACCGACTGCACCTACTACTACAGGGATCAAGATCTGCGATGCAAAATCCATTCGCAAGCCAACCGTCAAGTGAGTACAGTGCATGCCAAATCAGACTGGAGGGTATCAAGACAACGACGCGGCACGCCGCTGCAGGGGGCTTCACGCGTCTGGGCCTTTGTGATGAATATTGGCACTTTACAGTGTGTAGGCATTTATTTACCATTATTCTAGCCTACATGCCTCGTATTCATTATTTGTTTCTCACGGTTGAACACTGCCTTGTGACTCAGTCCTGACCTTGCATTTCCAGTGCTTTGCTGTGCAGGTTAGAGTCAGTTAGAGTCAGTTTGAGTTAGGTTGAGTCAGTATGAGTCAGTGAATTATGACTCACTCAATAGCTAGCAGTATATAAGAGGCCTGTCCTCCTCCTGTAAGAGAAATCAATCTATCATCATCCTTAGTTTGCAATCTACAACCGTGAACCTTCACACTCTCCGCTACCTGCGTGATTCTCAAGCCGGGCCACCAGCGCTCATCCTTCTTTAGCTTCATCGTCAACTTGGTGTAACATCCTGCACTTGCATTATTAGTTGATAGCAGCCTTACATATTTGAACTACGACGCTAGCTCTGGTTTAAATCTAAGACTTCTTTGGTGAAAGCTGTGTTGACTGATTATATAAAGGTTCCAGTATTTGAACCCGAATATATGTCATATTCTCTTGGAAAGGTATTACATACAGTAATCCCAATCCGTCGCACGGTGATCGCATAGCACGCGATACCCGTTTCTCTCACAGCCTTGCTATCACATGCTTGATCCCCCTTCTCGCCCTCTGTGCCGCTAGCGTCGGCAGATGAAAATGCGGGTCCACACCGCGCTTAGGGCTGCCACCCGTTGCAACGGCCGTCGATTCGACGGCCGTTTTTCTTCTTCCCAAAACCTTGACGGGACGGCCGTCGCAGCCGTCTCGACGGGTAGGGTGGGAATTTAAACTTTAACTTGCCTTTTGACCCTAATAAAATGTGGATTAGTACTGCAATGTCATAAGTTTAACTCCCACGTGCCCACCCTGATATTTTCGTGCTTCCAGCTAGAGAAATCGACCCAAACCTTTCGGCAATCATGATCGGGAGTTGCCGAGAACCCAATACAGGCAATATACCGTCTGTTCGGAGCCAGCAAAAATGTAAAGCAAGCAGGAAAGTGTATCCCGTTCAAGATGGGAGTCTCTATGGACTAAATAATTACGGAAAGCGTCAATTTACAGGGAAATTTATATGACCCGCTGAAACGGCCGTCGCGGCCGTCGTTTGACGGGCCGTTGCGTGACGGAAAAAATGGTCGAAGGGACGGGCACGGCACCCGTTCGACGGGTGCCGTCGAACCGTCGCGACGGCAACGGGCGGCAGCCCTAGCCGCGCTCTCGGGTACGGACAGGCGCGACGCGTGGATCCAGCGGGGTGTACGACGCGTGGATCCAGCGGGGTGTACGACGGCAGCAAAGTGCTAGAGAGGCATCCCACCGGGATTTCCATTGCAAAGAAGTTGCACTTCCTCTTCTTAAATGGCTGTCTTCGCCTAGCCCCTTTTTTTACTTCTAAACTGCACCGGTACCACGTCGACTCCCCTTCCCCTTTTTCTCTTCCATTCCCTCTCTTGTTTTCTCCTGCCTTCCCTCTCTCCCTTCCTTTCTTTTTTTTATCTCCCTCTCCTCCCTTCAAAGTTCGCTCCATACGCGTTACTGTACTATTACGGTCAAATCGACAGTCACGCGTCACGGACCCCTCTGTCGATGCGGAATAATGTCGTGGTCACGCGTCACGGAGGATTTTGTAGAACCTCCAGCTCGTCACGAACCGCCGCCCCCCCAGTGGGAGGAAAATGTCAAATTTCCTGGTGGAACTGTTCAAATTTGGGGAGTGTCACGCGAAATTTCAGCCGTTGTCGAAATGTCAAATTGGTAAATCTGGTCACACGTCACCCCCCCTGTTGATTTGACCGTAATAGTAAATTACCGCTAGATTGAATGAAATGGTACAGTATGTCGTTATTTCAGATGCCACCCTTCCTCATGGCGAAATCATGCATTCTGTCTGTCGAGCCACAAAGCCATATTATTGCAAGATTGGATTCTCTAAAGACGGACTTGTCAACGCCACTCCATATGGTCTCCACTCGGCATATCATCCCGAGTTTTCAATGCATCTGTTCTAGTTGGGGACTCTCCACATTTTTGTTTAAATTGCCATGCTATCTCCGATCTTGAGGCCGCCCGCAAGAACGAGGGCATCTGAGGCCAACAGTATAAAAGCCACAGCAGCAGAAGCTTCAGTCGCACTTGAAGAGCTATGAAGCCGTTCAACAGGCTTGCTATCATCATTGTTTCAGCCCTTGTTGTAGGTCTTTCCAGCCGAATGTAATCTCTGTGGAAATTATTCGACTTACTATGATAATTTGCAGACGTCCGCTGTCGTGGCTGTGAATCTGTGCTGCCCAACCGCCGTGGGGACAAACCTCGAATTTCTAAAGATTCTTGGCTATGATGGGCCTCAGCCATTTGACATGTGTGTGGGCTGTACACCCCTCGAAAGCTCTTGGTATGACTTCACCCGCCTAGTGGTAAATTGCACTCATTCTTAAATTTTCTTACAGCGAACTCATTGCGTCCACTTGTGAAAGATCTTTTCTGGACAACGCGGTTGCAATCAACTGCCTCCCAGTCAATTTTGTACGTTCTCCTGGACTATACACCCGATGATTCAGTGATCACACAATTCTGCAGCCAGTTCCACCTGGGGTTGTAGAGCTGTGCTGTGTGCAGATCGTACTCGCAGCTGATGCGCTGGCGAAACAGGCACTCTCCGAGGCGGGATACAATGGAAGCAGCCCTGGGGATGTCGCTCTTGGCTGTACTAACTTGAAGCCTTGGTTCGCCATCATTCCCGTCAGAAAAGATACTTTTTGGTCTAACCACCCATCGTAGCCCTAGCCCCCTTCTTGATCTGGAATGCCAGAGCGCACTCCTGGACAATACTGTCGGAGTTACCTGCTTCCCAGCCACGTTGTAGGCCCCTGAAACTCCTCCAATTTCAAACCTTTACGTAGTTCTCTTGGTTTCTGGAATGCTAGTCGGTATGATTTGGATTTCGTCCTGTAAAGAATGCTATTTTGAATCTGCTTGTCCTCTCCACCATCCGCTCATTAGAGCTCCTCACGTGCATCTAGAGTGCGACATGCATTAGATCCATCCCCGCAGATGAGGGTCCATCTATTCTTATCGATTAATTTGCAGTTCCCATTATGCGTTTGAAAATATAGAGGTGTAACATCAGGAACGTAATCAGGCTTGTTCTTCTTACTCGGTGAGAAATCACTGGAGGTCTCAGAGCACCTGGAATCCAAGGTGTTTGGTCAGTATGAATCGGCCTGTATTACCCGTAGAGATACCTTGAATTTCAAGCCAAAATAGTGAAATCCAGGTAATCGAAATTCAGGTATAAAACGAAACATTCCAGGGGTCTATTTCAGGATTTTTCGACCTGATTCTTGCCGCAGACCGTACTGGATGCGCTTTTGCCGCGCCGAATTTGGGACAAAACCGGTTGAATTTCACGCCGGAGGGGAGGGAAAGCACTATGATTGTTTATGAATCTAACAGAAGTAACTACGATCTATGCCGCTTGGATGTGGATCCACTGCTCAATTTCAGGCGCGCCCTGCCTTTCCCACTAGCGTCTACCTCTGATCGTCACCCAACTTGATGAAAACGCCGACGGTGATGAGTCCTGGGTGCGTGAATACGCACGCGGAGGTGTACACGTGAGGTTCAACGACGATATTAGTACGCACCGTGTTTATGCCTAGCTCATGAGTCGAGTGGCTCGAATAGTCCTGGACACATGATCAGCGATGGGCTAGCTAAGTACAGGCAAAGGAATGCACGCACCCGATGAACTCTCCACTTGAGTTTGTCGTAGTCTAGATGCGTAAAAATTTCCCCGGGGTAATGTCGGACAGGCGCGATGGGACTTGCAGGGCTATCTGGGCCAACGATCTATCGCGAGGCTCTAAGCAGAGAAGAAAGGTGATCCATCGTGAGTTCTAATCAGAGGGATTTGCGATGCATCACCTAGAACCCTTCCTTTTTCGGTTGAGCGTGCCATGCGGGCGCATGCAATCAGGCGGCGGCGTTGGCCCGTCGTTCCGTGGGCTAGCGCTGTCGGGTGGCGGTGCCCCTGCCTTTTTGGGTACTTGCCGCCCACGGCTCCGGCGGGCCAGTTGAAGTCCATACATGCAAAAGAGACGGATATTTGACCGTGCCCGCTTCTACAAATCCGCTATGGCCGTCCCGATGCCAGAACAACCGTTATAAAGTGCTCAGATTTGGCTTGGATTTGGCAGGCTGATTTGTGTGTACATGTATACATATTACATAGGCTGGGTAAAAATGCCGCAGCATCGCCGCGCACTGACGCGGCGGTGGCTGTGTTATTGCCGCGCTGCATTTAACTCACTCGACAAAGCTTTCCCGGCCCCCAGTTATCTTCAGGCAAGGTTTGGTGGTCCCAATACATTGTTTATGAGAAAAAAACTCCTGGCTAAAATTTCACCAGTTGGGCTTAGTCGGCCTACTCCCCACGGTGAATGGTAAGTTGCTTATCAGCTGTTACACTACAGTCTAACCCAGTGCGCATGAACAGCAAGAAATTTAGCTCCCTATGACCCCAGTTCTTATCTTGCTCCATCAGTTACAGCCTTTAAGTGTGAAACGAAATTTACTGACAAACGAAACAATGAGTATCCCTCGCCTCTGGAGGTTCCGATAGGCCCAATTCTTTTGCGTGTAATATGCATGGACACCTAATTCATTTGTACGAGAGGAATTATCCACAGGTCTATCTTGGACCCTGTTTCCTTGCATCGGCTATTATTTGGTGGATTTTTTAAATGTTCTGCTCTGTGCTCGGTCCTTGAGTAGAAAATACTCGCCAGGGAGAACGCCGGGGGATTTTCGAGGTCGAGGATCCCGAATATCAACATCCCGGAAGTCAAAGATTAACTACCCCGAGAGAACAGCGTGCATTTCGTTTCTACGGGATTTTCAACTAAGGAGTGGCTGAGAAAGAATGCGGCCGTTCTCCATGAGAACGGCAGGAAGAAGACGAAAACTTTCATTGACAGGTAGCCTACATCCAGTACTGTTACTCTATGAAGAATCCTAATCAGAATTTCTCAATGTTTGCCTCAGCAATTGCGATAACACCTGATCATTTTGCTGCATGGTTAAAGTCTGTACCTTCAAAAGTTGTTCGATTCACCTGCGTCATCACTAGTCTCAAGGATCTCACTTTTCACTCAATATAGCGGTGAGAATCCAGGGATGAACGGCCTCAAAATAGCTTGCCAAAGGTGTGAACCACAGAGGGACATGAATTGTACACAACTAAGAAACAAGCCAGGAGTGCGCGGCAGGGACACCTGACGGGCAACGTGCCGGCACCCTGGAATTTGCTGTCTGAGTGGAACTTTTGTCTCCCAGAAGTCTCTGGTTAAGCAGGGATAGCTTGCAGTTTGGTTGAGCATTGAATATAAATTTATGTACTTATGTTACTGGCAATCTGTGTCCCGGCTAACTCTCGCTGCCCAGAACCTTGTTACTCGTTAATAAGAGTAGATAAATGAAGGGAAGATAATCACGCACTGTCTGAACACCTCGCCAATCGGAAATTCTCCTTCGGGTCGAGGCTTATGCGGGTTTCTGAGGGCGTCCTTGACGATATCTGTCGCCTGTTGAACAAATTCTTCGTCGCCCTGGTCCGTGTACTGGTCAAAACAGTACAAAGCGGCCATGAAATCAGCTGCGCTGCGGAAATGTTTTACACCACCGATGAGTTGAGTAGACATTTTAAGACACCAGTCTGCACACCTTTATCGAGAAAAGGGTAAGCCAGCGCAGCCAGTAAGCCTTTTTCAAAAGAGATCAGAAGGTGGGATTGCCAGGGAGAAACCATACCAAAGTTACAGCGATTAAAGGCGGCTTGTGCTTTAGAGCTGAAAAGACCAAAGCTTTGAACCCATTCCGCGGACTCACGAGCAACCTCTTCGTGGTGAGGATTGACCTGACGAGGCCACGGCCATGATGATAGCGTGTCGGGTAGTGTGATTGTAGTGGGAGTCATATCTGTGGTGTTCATGGTGGTTCTCGAGAGGAGTGGGCGCTGGTCCATTTTTATTACCCGTATCTTAAGCAGATGCCTCCAATCAGAGTGGCCCTTCTTGCCAGAGAGCGTCGTTAACCCAGCAGATTCCGGAAACACGTGAGGCTTACGCGCCCACGTGAGTTCCCAAACGAGCGGATTGTGGCCACCAGACGAAGCGAGGCCAAAGCGCACCCATTGTCGTCCCTAACTAGTAATATTTCGATAAAATATTCATTGCTTTCTTTGACTGCTACTCTCTCTTTCCTGTATCATGTCCGACCCGACGAGCCAAAAATGCACCTCCTGCAAGTGCTATAAACCTGTTGAATGCTTTGAAATGGTACACGGGAAACGTAAACGAACGTGTCGCGCCTGTCTTGTGAAAAGAGCGGCAAAAAAAACACAGGACCCGTCTGAAGAAACTGGTCCTTCCACGCCCAACGCGCCATCCGTCGACGATGCTCTCGAGGATGATGCTTACCTGTCTATCGTTACCCTGGAGGACTTTCTTGCTGCCATCGCTATGGATGAGAATGCACGGTCGCTAGGGGCCATCATTGATGCAGACAAGTCAGGAAAGACGGGAAAGGAGTTGGCGGACTTAATTGCCATCGAGATACAGCACTGCATCGGTTATAAATTTATGTGAGTATGATTTACGGGCAATAACATTTCACTTACGAATTTCGGATAGCTCGCATAGCAATTACAAGCACAAGAACAGCGACCTCATTCGTTATGTGTACCACTGCGCGCAGATTTAATCCCGTCAGTACAAGTCAAAGAAGGTCAACAACGAAGATAAGTACAGGGACAAGCGCCAAATGGCTACGTTCCCGTGTGGCGGGTGGTTGCACATCACAGTCGATTCATCTTCGAGTGATGCTATGGTGAAATTGGCGCACGAAGATGATCATGTTCCATACTACAGCAGGGACGTACCAGTGAAGGTGAAGGAATTTGTTACACAAAATCCTCGTCTTCGGGCAGCAGAGGTGAGTAGCGTGAATAGAACCGTCGATTTAATATTGAGCCTATTCATGATTAGATCTGGAATTGGATAAGTCCCTGCTGCGCAATGGCGAATGGCGGCAACTGGTAAACGAACCAAATGTGAAGCGTGTGCGGGCTTTGGACATGGATATCTCCCAAGTTCCAACTTCCATCCCTGGACCTGTGCTAGACGAGGACGAACAAGAGGTGCGCTAGCTTACTTATTCTTGACACAATGTCACTGATGATTCTCTTAGGGAGACGAATCCATAGTATTCCTGAGACAACGTGCTTCTGAGCTGCGACGGCTGGCTGAGATATTTGAAGCCCAAGCTGACGCCGGTCAACAAGGGATTGCGTCCCCAATCTGGAGGAACAGTATGATGCGTAGAGATGTGGGCCGGGATGCCGCTCAAGTTGTCGAGGACGTGAAGAGGTACGAGGGGCAAAACAGAAGTCGGGACAGAACTTGGGAAGGTACCGAGCGGCGGCAGAATACGATGGGGTATGTATTTGCGGAGGAAGCGGTGTAAGCCAAGCATAAGTAGAATCTTACATGATGTTACATCTGAGTCCAGTTACATCTGATGTCAAGAAGGCGGCCAGTGATCCGGACTTCAGGTCGGAGAACTCGGGCACATATTCTTCAATGCATTGTGGACTACAGAACAATGCGGCCAGCCACTTCAAAGCTGTTGCGAAGCTCTTCCCAAATGAGGCTAAGTGGCACGTGGTTCCGGATAGTGCTGGGTCATTAGCATTTTCTCTTCTTGCCACCCTCTAAATTTATGCTTTTCTTCCCATTCACTCCACCGATTCGTTCCTCCGGGGCTGCCAGATGACTCGAACATGAAAGATTTAGCTCTGCCGCTCGGCATTTCATCAGGGTGTTCTATTTTCGACCTCGCCGATCAACCGCTCAACAGCCGTTCAAAAGGGAGATTATCTGCGGCTGCCTCTCCTTTTGCCATCCCCATCATCCACCGTATCCTATCCCATCGCAACAGATCACTCCGTTTCTCCAGGTCCATTTACCCATTCGCGCTTTGCCCGTTGTGGAAGATCGAGTTGTTCCTCTCGCGGAACTCAGGTTGGCCTAGGTCGTGCCGGATGCCGCTATACGGATGCACGAGGTGATGCTTGTCTTGGCAGGTAAAATCCTCTGCCGGCGTAGAACGCTTAGCAGGTAATGAGGCTCTTAGTTGGTGGCTCGGTGGTATCAGATTTCGGCTCGGTTGGTGTTCGTACGGTCGCTTGCTGGCTCGCTCGCTCGGGCTCGTGGGTGTAGGATGCAAAAAGGGTGAGATTTCCCAATATTCTGGAACGTTCTATGATGGGACGGCTGCTCCCGTGCTCGTGGGACACCGGAGCCCGGATACAAACGGAACAAAGCGCGAGAGTATATGTAAAATGTCCGTGGTAAATCCTCCTGCTAAACCACCGCCTCAGACGTGCACACGACCGGGAGACAAGCAAAGACGTTATAGGGAGATGTACGCTGCCCACACAGCGCCGAGTTGGTGGCCCAAGCCAACTCGTATCAATCCCCGGCTTTTTCCGAGCCGCGCTACGCGCCCTTGACGACGGCCTTCGCCATTGGATTGCTACGAGTACAGTAAAAGTTGTTCAGCAGAGTAATAGTATGTAGAAATGTTTGCTTAGCCAATGAGATGTGAAGTCCAAACCCATTCCAAGTCCAACGATAATATTGACATTTTTGTGCTGGGTCGAGCGACTTTGACAGTGCATTACAGGAATTCATGCCCTTGCTGCTGTATTGGAAATTGTTGAATGAAAAAGAGTTACAGCTGATCTCGAAATTAATGAGACGGCCCGACTTTTTTTTTCGCGTTCCCAAAAAAGAATGTTTGCTCACCCACGTCTAATCCATTCAATAATTACATGTGATTGAGTGCCTTGCCTCCCTATGGGTTGTTAGTCCCTCAAAATGACGTAGAGAAGCTTGAGTGCGCGCCAAGGGCCGAAATAATACACGCGATCAATGAAACACGTGATCGTCCGGGTTTTCCCGACTTTGGCGTTTCCGAATGATTTCCTCCCATTTTGTGGGCGCTCTTGCTCAGGGAGTTCACAACTGGTCACTGTAACATCAAATTTCGTTGCAGGTACTCTTGGAGGTAAGGTACATAGACTCTCGTTTCGCTAGAATCTCCTTTTTGGGAATGAGCAAAAAAAAACTGATCGGTCTCATTAATTTCGAGATCAGCTGTAAGCCGTGTTGAACGACTGCGAGGACGACAATGCACAAGTTGTGGTAGTAGTACAAAAGCGAGACGCGAGGTGTTGATTTGTTTGGTCCTCACGTGCACTTGATCCCAGACTCGAAGGCGACGAGCGGGACAAGTCGCGCTTCCACACCGTGTAAACATACCAAACTTTGTCTAACCCTCGGGGCATGGGCTCAGTGCTCCGGCCTTCTGGTTTCATTCCAAAGTAGCAACGGAATAGGAGGGACACAATGGTGCGTTTCAATTCATTTCTTCCCCCCCACTCCAGAGACACAACATAAACTGCCCAATATGCATGCTGCAATGGGTGGATCCGAATTGGGAAGCGAAGCGGAGCCGGTGGCGATGAGTGCGAGGAGGGAAGAGAAACGAAATTGATGGAAGTGCATGCAAATATATTAGCGCGAGTTGAGTCGCGCGTAGTATGAGCAGCTACTGATACGAGATCGATTCCTCGAGTGTTGAAACCCGTAGAACGAGATTGAGGTGGACCACGGCACGATGGGCAGGGTCGCAACTTTACCTGTGTTTGGGTCGCTGAGAGTAATTGTTTGATTTTCATCTGCAAAAGTCCGAACCACACTCTGGGTCAAGACCTCGAAGGGGCGGCCGAGGAGGATGTCGTAGGCGGGGTTTCGAACGACATGGACTTGTGCATACAGAGTGATGTCTCCAATTCAGAACGGGATGCTGTAATCGCCCTTGGATAACATCCCAAGGCGAGAGCATATTCAACAAGCGCATCGAGAGTAAATCTCCGGTTGACATGAGTGCCAGGAGGAAGCTTCAACACGGCGGCTTTAAACTTGTCGTGTGTCTTGGTGGGCCCAAACTCTGGAAACGCTTCCTAAACGTCCTGTTCCTCAACACTGAGGAAGCGAGTAGCATGCTTCTTTTTCTGTGTCGTCGGTGACGCCGGAACGTCCAAAGTGAAAATCCAAATAGCTGAAATAGCGATGGAGCTGGCGAGGATTACTGGAGTCGAAAGAGGGGGTGCCACGGTCCCCGCAGGCGAGCATCTGAGCGGGCATAGCCATGGAAATCGGTGAATTTGGCGAGGGTGCGCGAGTAGCGGGAGGCGTTAGTCCGCTAGCGAGGACCAGATCGAGGGTGTGTTGAGCGGAGAGAAGTTGTGGTCACGAGAGAGATGGTGGGGGACTGGGATTAAGAAGTCCTCGGAGTCGGAGCTATGTGCGGAGGAGTCGCGAAGGTTATCGGGATTTTTGTGTGCTCGTTGCGAAGATCACGATGAGGGCTGGGGGGAAGGGTGCGAGACGAGCTGGAAGCAAGGGCTAGAAGGAACCCCTCGCGGTGGGCTCCAACATGATAGGCCTACGGCGCGGCTGCGAGCGGGAGCTGAACAAAAATAAAATATGGTGGGGATGCGCGTGACCGCTCGGAGGGCCGTGAAGACAACTTGTGGGCGAGGGTGCTTCAGCGAAAGCTTATAGAGCTCGTGCGGTGCAGGGGATGAGGTTGAAGGGCGAGATTTTAAATGGATAGAGCAACGACGAAGGCTGCGCGATGGGGACAAGATGGACGACGAGGGCCTCGTAGAACGAAGAAGGATGCGGAGTACGACGAAGGACACGAGAGGAAAGTCGAGGGTGAGAGCGAGAGCGAAGATAAGTCAAGTTTTATTCAGACTCGAAGGGGAACTTCCTTAATTGAAGACGCAGAACTACGTACATTTTATACTAAGTAAGGGTCCGATATAAAGCGGAAGAAAGTGAGCAAGAAAACCAGATTTGTCCGAGAAATGCGCCGCGCGTGGGAAACTGACCAAGACCGGCCCAAAGATCGAGCGTCCAGCTGAGTCAATATAAAGCCGGCCAGAAGTATGGAAGCGGAGAACGTGCGCAGAGAGTTGATGAATATAGCCCAGAGCCAGGATCCAGGAGGACGAAGGCGCGAGAAATGCGGACAGAGCTGCCAGCGATGATGCGAGGGTGGTCGGAGGGAGAGAAGCGCGACCAATACGACAGCACTCTGTGGACTGGTGGACTCCGGGGATTTATACCTGGGGGGAGACAACTCCTCCCGCACACCAGCATAATCTGCTGGTGGTCAGGTCCCACAGGGTTTTAACCAGATGTCCGGCCATACAAGCGGCCGGCCAGTCCACGGCTTTGCCAGCGTCTTGTCACCTGTGTGATTGACCCCCTGGAATTTTTGTGTGCTCGGTCGACATCTTGCAGAATTCTGTTAGGATAACCACCCTATGCAGTACTACATGTTTGTCTTCCGTAAACTCGTTGTTCATGTTGGAATTCCGAGCCCATCACTCGCTATCTCCGATGCCGTTGTTGCGCCGTTGACTGGCGTATTAAGGCAATAGGTACTGTGCCTTAATCTATCCTCTTCGTTTTCCTTTTTTCTGTGTTGTTCTCTCTCATTTTGGTAAAATACTCCCCAGTTGGTTTGATTCACCTACCTTTAGTTTAAGTAGTTCCAGGCAGATTTTAGTATAACTACCGTGTAGTTTGCGAATGAATCCCCTGCGTGTTTGCGAGGGTCTTCTGCTAATCCCGAGTAAAGGCCGTGGTTACCTTTATTTTAACAGTTCAGCTTGTGGACCACGCGAGTATAATATATCCCTCCCCCCCCCCCCCCCGACAGATGGCGAGTTTTCGCCCCAGTCACGTGCGCCCAATAAGGCAATTCGCGTGTCATATTTGTTCTTTTCGCTCAGAAAGGCAAATCATTGGCCGGAGGTGACAGGCCATCGTGACTGCGCTGTCCGACGCTCCCGGTCCACAGAGGGCCGCCACCAACTTTCAATGGTCGGAATATTGAAGTCTGGATTTCAGATAGTAGGGATAACAGACAAGCAATTTTGTAACAAGAAGCAGAATTTATTAAGCTATGTACAGAGAGAGGTGGCGAGACAGCGCGCCGACGCAACGAAAACGGCATGGATGCCTCATGGGATGGAATATGCACCCTTCATGGCAAGCCGTTGCGACAAGATGCCTGCCCCCCCTCCCCACTGATGGATATCAAGAAGCGTCGGTCCGACGGGATTGACAAATCAAACGCACATGGTGCTTGGGGGTAAGGGCGGTCGATAGGTGGTGAGGCGCTGGCGGTGGGCGGGGAGGGCAGAGGCGGCAGGTGGTGGCAGAGAGGAGAGAGCAAGGACGAGGTAGTGACATCCGTCACAATGGTGGTTCTTTCCGGCCGTGGAACAAATATGGCACGCGAATTGCCTTATTTGGCGCACGTGACTGGGGCGAAAAATCAAAGACTCCCCCGGACCAAAGTGCGATGTGCCTGTTTGGTTCGCTTTTGACAGCTGTCAAAGTCCTGATCGGATCAATATTCCGCGGCTAGCGCCGGACGAGGCTCGACTCCACTGAAACTGAGCTAAGTATAAGGTATGCAGTGGGGGTGCGGACCATCCGCTCCCAGGCCTTCAAAAATGGAATTCTGTCCCCTGTGAGGTTTGCAAGTATTTAGGTCGGCCCGCTAGTCAGAAGAGAACGACATGGAAAAGAAAGCTCCCACCACTTCATGGGTCCCGAATCGAACGGGGTGCCCCCTGAAACAAACCATGTTGACTATTTGCTGTGGGTGCGGACCATCCGCTACCGGGCTTTCGAAACCAATTCCAAGACTGACGTGCTGCGATGCATTTACCAGTGGTTGAAAACTTTTAGTCCTGGTCATGAATTTGATGATCATATTTAATCTGATCGTCCTCGGGAGGCTGTAAGCGTGGAAAATCCATTCCCAGGGGCCACCGACATCTGAAGAGTTTCAGTTCATGGAAATAGGAATGAAGAGACCCCAACCAAAAAATAAAAGGATCATGAAGACCTTCCATGGTCCAGTCCCGAATCGTACGGGACCCATTGGGACCCACCGGTTGACTGCTTATTCATGGTGGGTGCGGGCCATCCGCGCCCAGGCCGGTGGAAATGTGTGCTAGTACTTGATGAACTGGTCGGATCCAACACCAGCCTACGAGTCAGACAAACAAGATGCGATTCTTCCGAACCCAGTGGCGTTGGGACGATATGTAGGATAGAGAGACGTTGACGGGGCCAAGAAAAATGTAGTCTATAACCAAAAATAATATCCCGAAGATCCGACTATGGCCCAGTCCCGAGTCGAACGGGGACCCCACCGAAACTCAACGATGCCACTCGTTTCATTCATTGTGGGTGCGGACCATCCGCTACCGGGCCTTCCTAAGCCGAAGGAGTCCTGTGTGAGGACCGACACAATTCAGGAATTGATTTCGGGCAAGGAGGATGGATGATTTGAAGGGAACGAAGTGGAAAAAGAGCTTCCTTTACCACCTCATGGCCCAATCCCGAATCCCCACTGAAACTGACGGCACGATTATTTTAATTACTGTGGGTGCAGACCATCCGCTCCGCCTTCGAAAGGAATGCGAAGACCCATATAAATAGTTGTCGTCCCCGGGCCAGCGAATCCACAAGATGTGCGGATGAGGCGGACGGACGGACGGACGGACGACTTGGAAGATAGCTAGCAGGAGGCGATTCAGAGTTTCGGTGCGCGGTGATCATGAAGTTGCGAGTCCAAGTTGCGATACTACGCTACAAATACAGTGGATAGAGTAAAGATAAAGTCCATGCCTACAGTATCTCCCTAGAAAAGTGTACATAAACTCATATGCGCATGGTCGCCTGCGGCGCCCGAAGAAAGAACGCCTATGACGCAGGCAGGAAAGACGTGCTCGCCTCCGGCTCGCGGCCACCGCCTCCCCCACCCACCATGCCCGTTCGTGGCGTTCGTTCTGCTCGCGTTCGTCGCCGTCACTGTTTCGTATGCACTGGATCCAACGCCATCAACATGACGCAATGGGAGTTGAACGCGAGACGCACCTCATTACCCACTCACACCCACTCATAGCCACTCATCCACTCATCCTCACCCAGCATCGCTGCTTCGCCTGTGCTTGCATCTCACATAAAATCACTCCACGCCGGCTCCTCATCCCCGTTTACGGTAGGCGAGACGGTTTTGGTTCGATTTTGACAGCGGTTGTCGTTGCCGGTCTCGGCTCATACCAAGGCTGTGCTCGCTGCGCTCCTAACTTCCTCTGCCGCCGCCAGTTGTGTGAATTGTTTGCAAGACAGAGCATATATATGTTATTCAGCTTCGTCTAAGGCAATCTCCCGCGCCATTTCAACGAAGATATCCCATGCACCTGTCAATGTGAGTGTTGGTGCACCCATTCTCTCGTAAGTCTCTGTCGCGTAGATGTTGAATGTTGAGACCCACACGGTCAGGTGAAAGATCTATGTTGTACTATGATTATTTCTGAAATTTCCGGCGTACTAAAACTTACCGTTGTACAAATATTTACGTCTCAGTTTTGCCTACGCACTACTGAGTCGTAAGTCCTATTACCAATGTAGTTCACCTATACTTACTGTACTGTAGTTTCGAATCCCTCCAGGTACATAATATATGAGTTTTGCCTACGCACTACTGAGTCTTCCGAATCCCTCCAGTCGCATTTGCTTGATTCTCGTCTGGTGACCTACCGAATCTTCACATTGAACTCAGGTGTGAGGCCAGGAAATATTTGATACTGCGAGGCCGGACCCTCCTCGTCGTCCAGCTGGCGCCGCAGCTCGGCTACTGCGGCTACTGCCTCAGGTGGAATAGCGATGCGGCAATCAAGCGCAGCAAAGAGCTCTGGATAGTCGAGCGCGTGAGCGGGGACATGGCCCGAAGGCATGATCTTGTCGTGTTGGTGGCGAACGCGATGGTGATTCCACCAGTCGACAAAGTCATTGAGCGCCTGTTGTATCAGCGGTGCAAAAACCCAATAGAATAGGGGCCTAAGGACATCAGCAAACATGTGCGAGCAGAGGGGAAGTTAAAATTACTAACTCGTGCACTGCGTCATGCGGGTTGAACAGGTGCTGCTCTTTCCCACGCAGCAGAAAATCTTTCAAATTCAACCCTGTCTTCTCCTTGAATTGTTGCCAGAAGCCTTCGATGACCGTGTTATGTACGCTCTTGATCAGGATATGGAACGGATACACTGCGGAGTCAATATCCGGTGCATACACAGACCTGTGGCATGGTGAGGGAGGCCAGCAGCAGTACATGCCAGTGAATTATACTTACCGGAGCACCGACATGAGTGCATATAGCCAACCGACTTCAGAGCCCTTGTCGGTGGTTAGCTGGATTGGAATGTCTGTTGCTGACTATCAGTCAAATCAAGTCGGAAATAGATTAGCAACGGACGGCCAGTGTACTTGACAAAGTCGAGAAATATGTGGCCGCCAGCACCAGACGACCTCACATCCGGATAGATTTTGAGGAAGAGTACGCTGTCAGTGTATTTTGCCCGTCACTGCTCACTTCAAAAAACGGACCACTTGCACGCAGGGGAACCCGAGCGACCCGTGTTCCTTTACGCCCAGGGTAGCGAATGTCAAAGCCGCCGGGGAAATGTGGGATCATAATGTTGCGAATCAGGTCGCTGGCGGAATGTATGAGCAGTGTCCCTATCACAAAAGTCAAGACCGAGGTGCCAATAGCATTTTAAGCCGCAACTGATCTTTGATGAAGTCTGGTCCGCGCAGCTGCGCGGGGTCATTCTCAACCTGGTCGAGGACTGCTTGGGTTAATTCACCGATGGGGACCCGTTGTGTGCGAACAGACGGAATTTCTAGGCGTATCTTGAGCTTCTGCAGTGTTGATAAACTGGACACAAGTTAGAATCAAGCATGAAGGAGGTGGTGGATGGAATTGCACCTGATTGCATAGTTGAAGTCTTTCTTCAGCGCCGCAAGCTGACCCTCCCGATCAAGTTGCAGCTCGAAGACATATCGGATAAGTGCATTCTTCGAGACATCATCGGGTGGCACTGAAAAACAAACAAGATCAGTTCAAGTTGCCTCGAACTGGGAAGGGATGGATGCACACACCCACCGATTTTCTCGGTGGTCCACTGGGTACAGGGGCTCTGGACTGGGAGACTTTGGTACCAAGGGACTGGAGACTTTTATCGAAACTCATAGGTGCAACGAGTTGTGCAAGAAGCTTCAGTTTGACAAGGAGTTCCCTCTTGAGCTCATGGCGGACATCCCTGGGCCGGAGCCAACAGAGGGCTCTCAGAGCGGCGATGAGATGTTGAACCCGGATGATGCTGATGATTATGATGATGCCGCGCAGGAAAATCTTAACTAAACCGTGAATATCAAGACAATATACAATACATATGCTGCAAATGATTATGCTAAATTGTTTGAATGGATATGACGGAAAGCCGCAATGAATTAGTTAGCCCATGAATTTTCCAGGACATTCCCGAGGCTTGAAGGGTGTGTACTGTACATTGATATTGGCGGAATACTCAGCAGTAATGACGCCTAAATTAAATGTCACATAAGCTCCCATGATCTAAAGATATGACCGCCAACGAGTCAGTAGCCAAAGCAGAGGGTTTTAGTATCAATGAAAACCTGAGGGAGATCCCAGAAGTGTTATAGGAGGTTGAAGTATATTTCTTTTGGACGATGTGTGGTAGCGAGTTTTGAAAGAGAACCTTATACTAGGTGATTACTCCGCGGGATTAGCCGAAACCGGCAATGACAAGTTGACAACCGCTGTCAAAATCGAACCAACCGTCTCGCCTACCGTAGTTCGTGAGTTACTTGTCAGGCGGCGCTCCTCGGCACATCACGGAGTGATGCGTATCATCAACTTGCCGAGAGTGGCCGGTTAGGTTCGGGTTAGCGGATTAGTGGTTAGAGGTTAGCGGTTTGGGTTTGGGTTAGGGTTAGCGGTTAGTGGTTAGGGGTTAGGGTTAGCAAGGTATCTATATGAACAGAATACAGAGAGACTTGAGTTGAAGAAAAATGATGGCCGGGTTGATGCGTTTGATTTGTGTCTCACGAACTTCCCTGGAAATTCGCCAATGTGACGAACTTTCCCAACTTTCCATCAAAGTCACGAACCTTCGCACCTTTAAGCGAAGTTACGAAGTGACGAAGGTCACTACGACTCGGTCGTCGGATCGCAATGGTTGTGTCTTTGTCATTTTTCCGTTCCTTTCTACGGACTCCGCCTTGGCTCGCTTTGGCTGTAGTCCTAGCACTCCAAAGATCTTCAGGAGTACCGGTCTATAGCTAGCTCACTCGATGCTCCTGGGCGAAATCTACTTCTCCAGTTTCTCTACCATCTCTATGTTCGGCCCGACTAGCTTCCAGATTTGAACCCGGCGGACCACTCTCCTTCTTCATCAATGACCAACCAAGTAAACAATAGAGAGCTTGCGCAGAAGCCATTGGAGCCATTTGATGGCTTGTGGGGCGTGCGCAAATTTGGCGGGTGAATGGCTCCACAAAGCCATTGACGTCAGATTTTGGCCTGATTTTGGCTGTGGAGCCATCCAGTTGCGCACAGCAAAAATGCCATCATATGGCTCCAATGGCTCCTGCGCAACCAGGCTAATGTTCAGACTATGGATCTTGCTGCTGGCCTACGACACAAAATTTCTCCCCCGACGCTAGACGCTTACGCAGGATGGGGCACTGCCCAGATCGTTCATCGCGAGGGGACGGAAGTCTGAAACATCTCCTGCGACGATAACACTGTTCCCAAGGCATGAACACCCGGGTCACTACAAACACACGCCATGAGATATCAACCATCAAATGATTCGAGGGACTCACGCATAGGTGAAAGTATGGATATTGAAAAAGCCGGAGAATCCGCCGGAATCGAGGCCGCGGCAGGAAGTTGCCGTAGCGGAGCCTGAAAGCCTCTTTGGGAACTGGCCCCTGTCTTCAGTGTTGTAAACCTGAAATTTTGGTACATCTATTGCAACCTCTGTAGATTGAACATAACAGAGCACAACCACAACCACACTGCGATAGTCCGACCTATCCAAGACCTAGGATAGACAACCGGAACATTCTAAGATGATGAAGTTGATGAGCGCCCGCTCACGTCTTCTTCGCCAACACCAGGGGTATAAATACTGGGTCCCATAGCTAGTTGTGGCATATTAATATGGCCTGGCAGCTGGGCTGGGGCTACCGTGGCAGAAAAGAATTTTCAGGATGGCGGCCACTGTCCAAATGGGTTCAAATTGACTTGGAGAGCGATCGAATGGACTGATGCTCACTTGAAGGCCTGGTCTGGTGTGCCGCTGTAGACACAGCATCGTGCGCACCTTTGCTTAGCGGGCACTCCTCTGCCATGCTCGTCCTCGAACTGTCCCCAAGGGCGCCTCCCTTGCGCCCCTCCATACCCTCGCCGCCAAAATCACCCCCATCCTCCCTACGTGTCGGGACCGGCAGCGGACATAAACAATGGGGCGGCAAGGAGTCGTTGCCGTCCCCATTTCCGCGCGGTGCGGGGGCATGCGTGGAGGAGGGCACGATCTGCGATGCCTGCGCAGGCCCCAGGCGCGTGTGGCGGTAGATGCGGCACGCCATCACGTTCGTGAGCATGCGCGGGCCGGGGCTGCAGGAGTCGACTAAATTGGAGACGAATCTTGGGTATTGGTACATGGATGAACTCGTGATGATTATGCCCAGCTTCTGGGTTGTTTAGGCGGTCTCCATCCTACTTGCTGTATTATATTGGCCCCTCATGCAATTATCTGATGTATATCCCGGAGAAAGACCCGATGGAATGAAGTACAACCCCGTTGATTAACCACAAATTAAGTATTCATTTAGGCCACATGTCACCAAAAGTCGCCCGTCGCCAAGTCTCCTGCCCGTCGCCAGGACCTGGCAACTATATACCTCACCTCGCTGAAGAAGGAAGGTTTGGTCCTCTCGGGGACCGAGGTGCATCAAGGTCGTGCTGGGTGAGATGTCGAGGCGTGCAGTCAGTTGGCGTGATCGAGGGAATATGAATCTATCTAGCCGTAGAAGAGTCAGTAAGAGAAATAAAATGTAAAACTCAGCTCAATTATGTCGAAAGGAATGTGGATTCGTGCGAGGTTAGTCAAAAGAGTGGATATATCGTAGTCACACTGGAAAATGTGATGCTTCAGGCCCTCTCAAAACGTTTCCGAAATGATTAGTTTAAATTATAGAAAAAGCCTACCCGAATTTTAAAGTTTGGGGTGTGATTTCAGGCGCCACTAAACTGCTCCTGAAACTAATAGTTTCGGGATCAGCTTCGGCAGGTCGGAATCATTGTGTTTCCGCCGGCATTTTGGCCGACACACTGAAACTATCCATTTCGGCACCACCGAAATCGATTCTAGAAATGATTTCAGCGCTTCTGAAGCTTATTGTGTCAGTGCGCCGGCCGAAATGCCGGCGGAAACACAATGATTCCGGCATGCCGAAGCTGATCCCGAAACTATTAGTTTCAGGAGCAGTTTAGGGTGGCCTAAAATCCCACCCCAAACTTTACAATTCAGGTAGGCTTTTCCTGTAATTTAAACTAATCCCTTCGGGAACGTTTTGAGATGTCTTGAAACATCCAATTTTCCAGTGGGAGTGGTGAGAGGCAGGAAGGGCTCCCCGTTACAAACAAACAAACAAAAATGATGTGTCAACACGTATATGTAAGAAAGTCCGTGGTTGAAAAACCTCGGTTCAGAGCGTCAACCTCCGCCAATCAAACCATCCGGGAACTACGCAAAGACGTAATATGGAGAGCACGCTCCCCGCAAGACGTTGAAGAATGGGTGCCCAGTCCATTGTCGGCTCAATCCCCGGCGTAGTCCGAGAAGGCCGACGACTCGGGTCTGGCTCGTCACGTTGGAGGTACGTAGAGAGAAAAATTGAAAGTCTGTTGAATAGATGATAGGTAAGTGCAATAATATAATATAGGGTCCGAGAGCCCCATAATGAATATTTCACGCGTGGTCGAAGAATTGTTCTTGATGTTGCGCGTAAGTCGGATTGGCAGTGGAATGCACACGGAGGTGCTCACGCAGCTGCAGGATAAATCTGGGAAGGAAGGAAGCAGGAATGAGGGTATAGGAGCGAAATGGTTGATCGAGACGGAATGGAAAGGAGGAATATAACTATCGCGGCTCGAGTCACCAAATGAGCTCCGTGCTCGCAACACGTGTGAAGGGCCGTGGCTACGAGGGAGCCAAGGCGCCCTTTCACATCGCGCGCACGGATCTCGAGAGGCAAATAAGACATAAGCTCCTGCCAAGGCTTTTACGCCGAAAACCCCAATTTCAGCCTCAAAAATCTTAACTTTTGGCAAGGTTTGGGCCTAAAAAATCCTATATCGGACAAGGGTAGTCACGTGTATTGCTAAAAAAAAAAACGTTTTTTTGGCTAAAAAATCGCCGCGGGCTCCCGTTGCACAGATTCTACCCGTAGGACTATTTATTCGTTCCCTTCTTCAGCTTCAATGTCAGTTTCTTTACTTCTCTGGCCACTGGACCGGGCTTCGTAAACGTCGTCCATCTCAACGCTGCGGGTGCGGTAAGTGTTCGAGGACCTCCGGCTTGATGGCCACATTCGAAGGCGTCACTCCCGAGGTTGAATAGGAGCTGGTCGATCTTCGCGTGAGTATATATTTGGAAGATTCTATGACGGCAAGAAAACACTGGAGCGTCAATGTCTGCTGGATGCCGATCATCTTCGTCATCCGATTCTTCTCCTAAAGAGCCCTACGTTGAATGTGTCAGTGGATAGTCGGACACACACGAAATAGGCTCTTGCCGCCGTCAGCGCGAGATAAACTCAGACTGATATGTACGCAAGG
This sequence comes from Mycena vulgaris, assembly GCA_029204335.1. Lineage (NCBI taxonomy): Eukaryota > Fungi > Basidiomycota > Agaricomycetes > Agaricales > Mycenaceae > Mycena > Mycena vulgaris. Next base: position 80,754 of record JARGYA010000417.1, read on the forward strand.
CTCGAGGTTGTCATAGGATTTCTCACAGAGCCGTAACGGCTGCTTGCGCCCTTCTTATACACGTCGAGAATTTCCCCAATATAAAATCGGTTACCGTTCCACATGATTGTGTAAGAACCGACTGAAAGCGGGTTCAAGGCGTGCACATTCTTGGCTGAGATTTTCGGGAGAACTGGGAATTGCAGATAAATAGCCTGTCAGGACGGCAATTAAATGAAAGGGACTTGCCGCTGGAGTTGACCAATTGTTGGATCGCAGTTGCGGCATTTTTCCACCGCAGTTCACGATATTTCCGCGGTTGGTTCGCCTGAGCGGAGCTGTTCGGATCTTGTAGAACACGCACAGCGTTTGAAGCCTCCTGGAGCGTCATTTTCTCTGGTTCCGTGTCATCGTCGTTCTGCAGACCTGTAGCTCGGGCAATACGGCTTAGCACATATTTGGAATCAATTCGGACCACCTTCTCCGATTTCGTGGTTGTCCTGGACTGCCAATGAAGCTGTGCTTGCACCATCATTGGGATCGACAATTTCCCGTTGATGATGAATTCACTTTTCACCGGCGGCGCAATGGGGGGAGGTAAGGCGGCTGAGTGGGGAGGTGGAGGAGGTGGTGGTGTTGGTGGCCCGAACACCGCGGGCTCAGCAGCGGGAATGGATGCAGCCTCTTGGATGGCAGCTTCCGCGCCGCCAGCTCTACGTCGCGAGCGTCAGATACCTCGACTTCATCCTCTTCTGCTTCTTCCTCGTCATCATCAACATCTGGATCCGAGTCGTCCTCGGAGTCATCCTGGGAGGCTTTAGGCTTTCTCGCAGGCGCACCAAGCGGGGTTAGCCTGACGGGTTTACGGTTCGTTGGCGTCGGTGCGGGGATGTGAAGTAGTTGTGTACAGATTGAGGCAGCCTCTTGAAATGCCAGTTCGACCAGAGAGTTTATCTCCACATCGGAGACACTGATATGTGCGGGTTTTAGGTCCTCGGGAGTCAGCGGGGATGCGTCGAAGTCCAAAACATAGCCAAGACTGGCCTTCCGCTCGCGCTTCTCCTTGAACGAGCTCGATAAGAGTATCCGTTGCCGGACCATGACGTGCTGGACTATCTTGAGGAACTCTGCATAGGTGAAGTTCGGCAACATCATGCGCGCGAGTCCAAAAAGTGCTCGACGAAGTCAGTCATGAGAAGCCAGGGACAAAATGGCTGGGCCGGATAACAACGAGTATAGATGACGGCCACCTGCGATTCAAAGGTCAGGAGGATCCTTCCACGTTCCACGACACTCACTGGTCGCAAGGAGGATTGTTTAATGACGGTCCGAATCCTGCGCACCCCGATGATATTTGAACATTTCTTTTCGTGCCTGTCCCAATTATCTACCTTGTATGTCTGCTCTCCATGGAGCTGGATCCACTGGTTACATCCGCCACACTTCACACGATGTGGCTGGACGACGGAAATCGCGAGGTTACTCTCGAGAACCTGCTTTCGCTCAGCCTCGGACTGCTTAGGCGCTCTCTTGGCTTTTTTCGTGGGCTCCGACTTGTCAAGAGCGTCAACACCAGTGAATGGAGGAATGCAAATATACTCGAGTACTTGCCTTGAGGCGACCGCAGGAATGGATTCGGACTTTAGAACAGCATTGACGGGGGCGTCGGGGCGGAATTTGAGTTTCGAGCTAACTTCCGAGTTAATAATTAAAGCGACGGTAGGCACGTAGATATACACTCGCCTTGAGGCGAGGAGCTCTGGAACGTCGGACATAGTGGCTGGTGGACTGAGCGTGACTACAGCGGTGCTATCTGGAGTGTTGATATCCATGTCTATACTCATCCCGCCATCATCGTGGTGGGATGAGGTGGTTTGAGGTTGCATCTCATCGGCTGCAGTCATCACAACATCCGTACTGGTATCTGAGACAGTCAGCAGCGTAGTTTTCCTCTCAAACAATCTGTACCAAACACATTAGGGTAAATTGTGCGGGGATTAAAATAAATGACTGCCACTGGTTGAGCATTTCAAGTTTTTCAGATCAACTATCAGTGAAAAACTTCCTTTATTTTTCACACATTTTTCACTGAGAAAGCATCTGAAAATTTCAAATTCTTTTCAGCACTTTTGTGACTGAGAATTAAGGTGAAAAATTGGAACCAAAATTTGTGACTTTTCTTCCAAAAGTACTACCAGTTTCTGCAGTATTTTTTCAGGTCTTTCTTCACTGAAAAAGAAAGTGGAAAATTTAAAATTCTTTTCACTACTTTTGTGAGTGAGAATCAAGATGAAAAATTTGAAGGGAGATAATTGATAAGATAGCTCTTAGCAATCACGCAACTATATGAGGACTTGGGACTGTGATAAGCTGGCAGGCTTACATTTTCTTGAATCTGCAGCTCACCAACTTCCATCTCCAGTCACACACTGTGATCAAAGGCAGTACATCACTGGGTCCATTGGTGTTTTATTCACCTCACCGGATGGAAGAAGGAACACCTAAGTAGTAGCCTGGTGTCAGTCAGTGGATGCAAGAGTAGTTGGAAGAGGTTGGTTGCTGGCTTTGCATTGCCGGTTGGTGGGCCTGGACCCATGAGCTGCTCTTTCGTCCTCTAGGGGGTGATACAGATGAAATCCGGTTGGAGGAAGTGGCAGATACGCGTTCTGGTGGTTCCTGTTGGTTGGTGTTTGGGAAATCGCGAGACAGTCAGTGCAAAATGGGGTCAAAGGTGAAAGATACTCGTCAGGCTAGCTATCTTCTAGCTTCCTGAACTCCCAAATGGGGGCTCTGTCTGTGACTTTAACGTCGTTGAGGGTCGGAGTACGGCGAGGGGCGTCGCTTGGTACGTCTGTATGGTCGCAGACGATTTGCCTAAGTTGACGTCTTTACAGGGCTGCCACTACTGCACGATGGGATGTCTGCGTAGGAAGGTGGCGCGGGTAGGATGTCCGATGGTGGTGAGCGCAAGCTTCTGGGGGGAAGCTGCGATGGGGAGATGGGGAGGAAGGTAGAATGTCCGAAGACAAGCGTGAACTGAGGTGGGGTAAACTCTGTATTGGGTGGGCAAGGTACACAGGAGGGGAAGAGTGGGGGAAAAACCACTGCCCAAGAATCAACTGACTCTTGTGTCTAAAATATGTCCTCTTTTATATCCTTTCTCGCTACACAGCCTCAAGGCCCCTGCTACATGTGCTACTTGCCTCGAGGCAGGCTCGTCAATGTGGTCGGTATTGGCGTCTGGGCGAACGCGAGAGCAAAACCGAAGATTTGCACAAACACAAGCTGCCAATTTGAATTTGGAGGTCAACTTGGTCAAGCGCGAGGGTCTAGACCGTAAGGAGTGGACACCCTGTTTCATGGTTCAGCTGTGTACGGGGTCTGGGCTCCCGCAATGTGTCGGTGCCCTTGTTTCGGGGGTACAAAGTGGTGGGGGTGCAGTGTTTGACCAGAGTTCTCCTGCAATTGGCGGTGCTACGCTTGTGAGTGTCCTGGTGCATGGTCATTGTGGAGTTTGAGGATGTGATCACTCTCTTCGGGGAATCACCTTCTAACCAGTGGTCGGAGTTGTTTGGTGTGAGTGCCATGTCGATGTAGGGTTACCTCTTGTTGGTCTGCGTCCTTGTTGAAGGAGTTTCAGGACTTTGAAAGGTCTTGTTTATGGTGTATGCAAAGTGGGTATGGTGCGTTTGGTGAATTGCGGTGTTTTGCCGAATCGGGTGTCCTAGTGGTTCCGGATTGGGGAATCGCCGGTGTAACATTGCTCCTGCACGAGGGCATACACAGAGCGTATTCAGCCCTCACACCGTCCAATCTTGCTCAGACCACCCACCAGTAAATTCAGCAGGGAGATTGTGAATAATTTGTGCTATTGCAGTTGGCAGTGTTGTACACATTCAGGACTGTGTGACGGTGGCCAGAAGACTGTGCAATGGTGGTCAGATGACTTCCACGTACATGGTTTCGCCAATTTCAATGCTGTGCACTCTCCATTCTCAATCAGATCACCTACCGGCAAACTTCGCAGGGAGATTGTGAATAGTTTGCGCTATTGCAGATGAGAACATTTTACAAGCTCAGGACTGTGTGACGGTGGTCAGAGCGCTTCCAGCTACATTTCTTCCGCCGATTTGAATGCTGCAGACAGTTCATTCTCGTTCAGATGTCCCATCGGTAAATTTCACGGGGAGATTGCGAATAATTTGTGCTCTTACGGTTGGGGGTGTTGTACAGGTTCGGGACTGTGCGACGGTGGTCAGAGGGCTTCCAGCTACATGCTTCTGCCGATTTGAATGCCGCAGACCATTCATTCTCACTTAGATGTCCCATCGGCAAATTTTGCAGGGAGATTGCGAATAAATTGTGCTCTTGCGGTTGGGAGCGTTGTACAAGTTCAGAACCGTGTGGTGGTAGTCGGAGGGCTTCCAGATACATGCTTCCCCATTTCAATGCTGTAGCCCATCCTATCTCGCTCACATCACCCAACGGCAAATTCCGCGGGGAGATTCCAAACAATTTGTGCTATTGCGGTTGGGGGCATTGTACAGGTTCGGGACTGTGTGACAATGGTCAGAGAGCTTCCCGCTACATGCTTCCGCCGATTTGAATGCCGCGACCATTCATTCTCGCTTAGATGTCCCATCGGTAAATTAGGCGGGGAGATTGTGAATAATTTGTGCTATTGCAGTTGAGAGCGTTGTACATATTCAGGACAGTGCGACAGTGGTCAGATGGCTCTATGATGCATGCTTCCACCAATTTCAATTCCGTGGACCATCCTATTTTGCTCGCATCACCCACCAGCAAATTTGGCAGGGGGATTGCAAATAATTTGCGCTCCTGCGGTTGTGAGTGTTGTACAAGTCCAGGACCGTGTGATGGTGGTTAGGGGGCTGTATGATGCATGCTCCCGCCCATTTCAACGCTGTGGACCATAAATTCTCGCTCAGATCACCCATCACCACATTTTGCGGGGTCTATGGATTTTCGTGTCGTCGATGTTCTGGCCCGGATTCGGGGCAGCAAGAGGCCTCAGATCCCTGGATCGGCCCCATCATCAACAGTCCGCGCATGGCCGATTACCGATAGCTTCCCCTTTGGGACTTCACCCTCACGACAATAAATCGACGCTAAGTGACTCGAGAACTGCCATTTTGAAGGTTCATACTCTCAGTAGTTGTGCCTGACACTCCGAGGGATAACAAAGGATGTCAGAATATTTATTTGCCATTAATTACAGGGGTAATCAATCCAACCGGCCAGTTTTCGACACTTGAGTATCATTTGGGTTGTGATTTTCTTTGTTGCGGCCATGCTAAATCGGAAAGTTTTGAACACTTGAAATGGATTGCTTGCGGGGTGGGTGATATGAAAATATGCACTAATATTTGGCCCCCTTGGCTTCACGTGTTGTTGATGGTGGGTCCGATCCAGAGATCTGAGGCCTCTTGCGGGGCAGCTTTGCTTGGTTAACTCGAAGATACGAGGATTTGCAGAGGCCTCCATGCAGCAACACTTGTAAGCGTGGAGCCTTCACAGGACCATCATCGTTCGTGATCCTCCCCGGGAGGCGAGTCCATCTGATAACCTCCATCTGTAGCACACCACTGACAATGCTGTTTGGGCATCCTCATGGGTCTCGGCTTTGATTCTTCGCACCATGCGCTTCTGTTACGCCGCCCACTGGTAGTAGCACAGTCAATGTGGTCCAGGGCCGAGATGGGAGTGGAATTGGTTGGTCCCCATCACACACCTAACAGGGCATTTATACCTCCCTGCTGTTGTGCAACATTGTTGCAATCCTCCGTGCAATCTATCTCTGGTCCGACCGCTGCCCTCGCTCCCCGCAGGGATCGAGATCTCAGCCTTAATTGTATCTGGAAATCCTCTTATCACCGTTGCACAGTCCTGAGCTTGCACAACACTCTCGACCGCAAAAGCGCAAATTATTCGCAATCTCCCTGCGAAATTTGCGGTGAGGAGGTCTGAGTGAGAATGGATGGTCCGCCGCCGCACGGTCCTGAACTTGTACAATGCTCTCAATCGCAATAGCACAATTGTTCACAATCTTCCTGCAAAATTTGTGGTTGGGTGATCTGAGTGAGAATGGATGGTCCACGGCATTGAAATCGGTGGGAGCATGGTTCTGGAAGTCCTCTGACCACTGTCAGACAGTCCTGAACTTCTATAGAGCTCTCAGCTGCAATAGCACAAATTATTTGTAATCTTCCTGCAAAATTTGCTGATGTGGGATCTGAGTGAGAATGGATGGTCTGCGGCATTGCAATCGGTGGAAGCATGGATCTGGAAGCCCTCTGACTTTCGTCACACAGTCCTGAACTTGTGCAGTGCTCTCAACCGCAATTGCACAAATTATTCGCAATCTCCCTGCCAAATATGCCGGTGGGTGATCTAAGCGAGAATGGATGGTCCGCGCCATTGAAATCGGCGGAAGCATGCATGATAGCGCCCTCCCTCTGACCACTGTCACACAGTCCCGAACCTGTACACTGCTCTCAACCTCAATAGCGCAAATTGTTCGCAATCTCCCTGCAAAATTTGCCGATAGGTGATCTGAGCGAGACGAGATGGACTGCTGAGTTGAAATCGGGGGAAGCATGCTGTAGAGGTCCCAGAACCGGAGCATGGTACTCCGGTGAATGCTTGTCCCTGCTGGTCACCAAAGAATTTGAGTGCGAAAGAGCAAGACATCAGATAACTGCCTCGGCCGACTGTGCCCTATCTTCTCTGGAGTGAGCCCTGGGGTTTCATTGTAGAGAGAGGGTCTTGATCCTCTACAGGAGTCTCTGTGAATTAATAGAAGCAGTTTGTGGCCACTCACATGAGCGCTGTGATGCCTGGATTGAGTAATATATATCAACACTCTTCCCTTCCTCCCTCTCACCATGTGCTACCTTGCCTTGTATTACACATATGGCCTGCCCACCTTCCTGGTCATGGCCATCACTTTCTACCTTTCCTACACCGGTACTTTGGGACATATAAACTGTCCAGCATTTGGTTAGAGCCAATAACAGAACTGAAGGCATAAACAGAAATTATTTTTTTTCGGTTGTTTTTGATTCCCGCAAAAGACTCCTCCGTACCCCACTCACTTCTGGATGGAATTGGGTTGGTGATTAGCTAGATCTGGCCTACCGATTTATGTGCAATTAATGATACAGTCAGAATTGTGATTTTCGTTCCATTGTTGGGACCTGGCAACCACGGCCCCCTGTGCCAAAATCTCGCCTAGCATGCCCAGATGGGGTTCAGGTGAGCTGGATTTTTTGTAGGGGGAACTAATATGGCTTATGATGCATTCCATAGCGCAGAATCTGCGCACTCATATTTTTTCGGCTCCCTATTTCACTCCGACGCTTCTCAAACTGGTAACACAGGAATTCAGTTCATCTACCTCGGTTCTGATCCTTGCCTTCACATCAGTTATCAAGCCTGTCGTGTATTCTGAATCACTAAGGTTGATGGTCGGGTCTCTGACCTTGGCGCTAGAGAATTTATACAGCCATGAGTGTTGCACTAACACAGCCAATAGTTCCATGGAACTTCTTGAGGGTGTCATCAAAAGATGGTGAAGACATGATGAAAACCTGTTGGTTACCTGTGGAAGCTCCTTCAGGAACACTGAAGACAATATCTGGCCATGTATAAACATGCACTTGTTGGAGGACTCTTCTCCACAATTTGCACAGTGTCAGACTCCGGCCCCCACACAATACCGAGGACTTGCTCTTCGGTTTTGCCTTGGGTTTCACCTGTTGCTTCCCTTTGGTGGTTTTGGGGACTTCCCTCGCCACTGGTTGCTTTCGCTTTCAGTTTCCGACCATGCTTCTTCCTGACAGGTTGAGCAGGTGAATCAGAAGCATCCGCGTCCGAAGTCACACCCGACTTGCCTTTGCCGATGACCGTGTCTCAAGGGTGTCTGAGATGTTGCCAGAGGACTCCGCCTCAGATGTGAATGCCACAGACCATTCATCCTCGCTTGGATGTCCCATCAGCAAAGTTCGCAGTGAGAGTGCAAATGATTTGTGCTATTGCGGTTGAGGGCTCTGTGCAAGATCAGGACTGTGGGACGGGGATCAGAGGGCTCTATGATGCATGATTCTACCAATTTGAACACCGCGGATTATTTATTCTCACTTAGCTCGCCCATCGGTAAATTTTGCAGGGAGATTACAAGTAATTTGTGCTATTGCAGTTGAGTGTTGTTCAAGCTCAGGACTGTGACGGTGATCAGAGGCCATCCAGCGGCATGCTTCCGATGATTTCAACGCCGCGCATGGAAATTGAAAATAATTTGCACTATTGGGGTTGAGAGCATTGTATAAGTTCGGGACTGTGCAACGGTGGTCAGAGAGGGCCATCATGCATGCTCCCACCGATTTGAATGGCGTGAACCATCCATTCTCGCTCACATCCCCCAACGGCAAATTTTGCGGGGAGATTGCGAATAATTTGTACTCTTGCGGGTGAGAGTGTTGTACAAGCTCAGGACTGGGAAGCAATGGGTAGAGAGCTCTATAATGTGTCCTCCCACTGATTAAAATGCTGCAGACCATTCATTCTCACTCAGATTACACATCGGCAAATTTTGCAGGGAGATTGTGAATAATTTGCGTTATTGCGGTTGAGAGTGGTGTACAAGCTCAGGACTGTGCAACGGTGATCAGAGGGTTGTATGATGCATGCTTCCACCTTTTGAGCACCACAGATTATCTATTCTCACTCAGATCATCCATCAGCAAATTTCGCAGTGAGATTGCGAATAATTTGCGCTATTCGGTTGGGAGCATTGTACAAGTTCAAGACTGTGACAGTGGTCAGAGGGCTTCCAGATACAGGGCTCCACCCATTTCAACGCCGTGGACCATCCATTCTTGCTCAGATCACTCATCACCACATTTCACATCAGTTTATGGAATATTTCCGCAACAATCTCTTGGGCATTCAGATTGATCTCCACCCATACAGGACCCACTCTTTTCGTCACAGGGGTTGTCAATACCTTGCAATGGCTCTCCGCTGGCCGTTCCGTAATATCTGCTCCTGGGGTGGGTGGGCTGAGAATTTTGATAACCCTGGAATTCTACTCAAATACCTGCTGGCCTAGACTGATACACCCCTTCTGGAACGAGCGAGGTACCTTAATCCTAATTGGATGGTAGGCAATGCATGTGCCGCATGTAACCGTAGTTGGCATTGCTCGTAGAAACTTGTTTATCAATTGGCTTCTACTCTTGTACAGATTTAGTCAGTTGGACGTCCCAATCCTTTCTTTTTCTCCTGCCAGACATTTAAATTTTTGTACGACCAGAAGCTTTCTGTTTCCAACTGGTGCGTTAGATTTGTCCGACTGAAGGAATTAAAGAACCTCTTCGGTTCATCCAGTCGGAAAAGACAGAATTTCCGGCTGGATGAAATTCACAGATCCTTCCGTTTCTACCGGTTGAAGGTTAATTTTGTTCAGTCGAGGATTGGGGCTGATTGACTTTTGGCAGAAATCGCACTCAGGCCGATTATGCATTTCACTCGGGTTGAGGTAGAAGGGTATTTACTAGCATTGGAGCACAGCAGCACTACATAGCTAATTTATGCCCCAAATACCTGCTACCTGGATGAAGGAGCAGAGGAATCGATGGTGCACGTACGTACATCGCAAGTCATGTAGTCAAAACCGCAATCGCGCAAATTATTCACCATCTCCCTGCCAATTTGTCAGTAGGTGATCTGAGTGAGAATGGATTGTCCGCAGCATTGAAAGCGGTGGAACCATATATCTGGAAGTACTCTGACCACCATCACAAAGTCCTGAGCTTGTACAATGCTCCCAACTACAATAGCACAAATTATTCGTAATCTCCCTGCCAAATTTGCTGGTGGGTGATTTGAGCGAGAATAGATGGACCACGGCATTGAAATCGGCGGACCCATGCATCATAGAGCTCTCTGACCACCGTCACACAGTCCTGAGTTTGTCCAACGCTCTCGATCGCGATAGCGCAAATTATTTGCAATCTCCCTGCGAAGTGTACCAATGGGTGAGCCGAGTGGGAATGGATGGTCCGCGGTGTTCAAATCGGTGGAATCATGCATGATAGAGCTCTCTGACCAACGTCGCGCACTCCTGACCTTGTAACATACTCCCAACTGCAAGAGCGCAAATTGTTCACACTCTCCCTGCGAAATTTGCTGTTGGGTGATCTGAGTGAGAATGGATGATCCACGGTGTTGAAATCGATGAAAGCACACATCATAGAGCCCTTGACAACAATCACACAGTCCTGAGCTTGTATAATGCTCTCAACCGCAATAGCGTAAATTATTCACAGTCTCCCTGCAAAATTTGCTGTTGGGTGATCTAAGTGATCCAAGCGGGAATGGATGGTCTGCGACGTTGAGCTCAGCAGAGCCATGTATCTGGAAGCCCTATGACCACTGTTGCACAGTCCCGACCTTGTACAACGCTCCCAACCACAGGAGCACAAATTATTTGCAATCTCCCTGCCATATTTGCCGGTGGGGATGTGAGCGAGAATGGATGGTCCGTGGCATTGACCTCGATGGATTCAGGCATCATACAGCCCTCTGACCACCGTCACACAGTTCTGAACCTGTACAACACTCTCAACCGCAAGTGCACAAATTATTCGCAATCTCCCTGAAAATTTTGCCATTGGGTGATCTAAGCAAGAATAGATAATCTGTGGCGTTGAAATTGTTCGCCATCTCCCTGCCAATTTGCCAGTGGGTGATCTGAGCGAGAATAAATGGTCTGCAGGATTGCTCCCCGACAAATTTGCCGTTGGGGGATGTGAGCGAGAATGGATGGTCTGTGGCGTTCAAATCGGTGGAAGCATGCATGATGGCCCTCTCTGACCACCATTGCGCAGTCCCGAACTTATACAACGCTCTCAACCTCAATAGCGCAAATTATTCACAATCTCCCCGTGAAATTTGCCATTGGGGGATGTGAGCGAGAATGTATGGTCCACGGCGTTCAAATCGTCGGAAGCATGCATCTGGGTGGCTTCTGATCACCGTCGCACAGTCCTGAGCTTGCACAACACCCTCAATCACAATAGCATCAATTATTCGAAAACTCCCTGCAAAATTTACCGATGGGCGAGCTAAGCAAGAATAAATAATCTGCGGTATTCAAATTGGTGGAACCATGCACCATAGAGCCCTCTGACCACCATCACCCAGTCCAGGACTTGTACAATGTCCCTGACCACAATCAATCTCCCTGCCAAATTTGCTGATGGGTGATGCGAGCGAGAATGCATGGTCCGCGGCATTGAAATCGGCAGAACCATGCATCATAGAGCCCTCTGACCACCGTTACACAGTCCTGAGCTTGTAACACACTCCCAACTGCAAGAGCGCAAATTGTTTGCACTCTCCATGCAAAATTTGCCATTGGGTGAGCTGAGTGAGAATGGATGATCCAGAGTGTTGGAATTGGTGGAAGCACACATCATAGAGCCTTTGATGACCATCACACAGTTCTGAGCTTGTAAAACACTCTTAACCGCATAAAATGCTCCCAGTTGCAAGAGCACAAATTATTCGCAATCTCCCCGCAAAATTTACCGATGGGACATCTAAGCGAGAACGAATGGTCTGCGGCATTCAAATCGGCGGAAGCATGTAGCTGGAAGCACTCTGACCACCGTCGCACAGTCCTGAGCTTGTAAAACACTCTCATCTGCAATAGCGCAAACTATTCACAATCTCCCTGCGAAATTTGCCGGTGGGTGATCTGAGGGAGAACGGAGAGTCCATGGCATTAAAATTGGGGAAACGATGTATGTGGAAGTCATCTGACCACCGTTGCACAGTCCTGAATGTGTACAATGCTCTCAACCGCAATAGCACACATTATTCACAATCTCCCTGCCAAATTTGCTGGTGGGTGGTGATCTAAGTGAGAATGGATTTTGGGTCAGCCGAGTGAGAATGAATCTTCTGTGGTGTTCAAATCGGCAGGAGCATGTATCTGGAAGCCATCTGACCACCATCACACAGTCCTGAACGTGTACAACGCTCCCAACCACAATAGCACAAATTATTTGCAATCTCCCTGCCAAATTCGCTGGTGGGTGATCTGAGCGAGAATGGATGGTCAACGGTGTTGCACTCAGTGGAAGCATGTATCTGGAAGTTTTCTGACCACCATCACACAGTCCTGAACGTGTACAACACTCCCAATCGCACCAGCACAAATTATTCACAATCTCCCTGCCAAATGTGCTGGTGGGTGATCTGAGCGAGAATGGATGGCCCGTGGCGTTGCAATCAGTAGAAGCATGTATCTGGAAGCCCTCTGACCACCATCACACAGTCCTGAACCTGTACAACACTCTCAACCGCAATGGCACAAATTAGTCGCAATCTCCCTGCCAAATTTGCTGTTGGGTGATCTGAGCGAGAATGGATGGTTCTGAGCGAGAATGGATGGTCTGCAGCGTGGAAGCATGCACCATACAGTCCTCTGGCCACCTTCACACAGTCCTGAACTTGTACAATGTTCCCAACCGCAATAGCTCACACTCTCACTGTGAAATTTGCCGTTGGGTGATCTGAGTGAGAATAGGGGCAGTCAGAGTAGAAATTAAATACCCGATTATGAGTCGATTCTGACGCCGATTCTGACTCGATTCTCCGAATTGTTTTGCATCAGGATCGTGTGAGAATCCCTCAGAACCGACCCCAACTTTGACCGTCCCTTTTCTGAAGTCGATTCTCAAGGCGGTTTTCTTCAATTTATATATTTTCCTCCTGCCCTCTCCCATCCAAACGACTCTACAAAATGAATTGATATCCTTGATGGCTGTACACATCATCTCATCATGCCTCTTGCCGCTGGTCGTGCCCAACGGGCGGGCGCTCTTTGGAAGTCGTACATCTGAAACCACAAAGGACGACAGCGACGTGCTCTTCTCCGTCAACACGCTGCAGCCCGAGCCCGACAGGCCAATCCAGCACCGCGTACTTCACTTTTTGGTGTCGATCTTGATTTCTGAGCATCCAGCGGCTCGGATTCCTCAACTTCCAGCGACAGCTCGAGCAGCTCCTCAGATACTTCGAGCGATGATTCCCAATGGAGCGACATCCTCGGCCCCAACTGGCGCTTCACCAGCGACATCTCCGTGGACGGGGAATACTCCATCACAGGACTTACGACCTCCACCACGTCGTCTAACCCTTCTGGGATGCCATAGCTTTTGTCGGTGGGCTCGGACTCTTCCAGCTCCGACTCTGGTTCAGACTCTGGCTGGAGCTGGTCCTCGGGGGCGGAAGGGGATGACGAGACCAGTGGAGACTCCGACAACGAAGATACGGCTGACCAACGCCCATTTCTTCTTCGTCGATGGATACAGTTGGAGATCGACGACATGCATCAGAACCGATACGAACAGCCCCGCAACACGCTCCCCCGTGGCCCGTCATACCTGCATCATGTCCTCATGGCGCTCAAAGCCGGGCGTCCCGACCATTTCCGGCAAAACCTTCGAGTTAGTCCCATCACCTTCGATGCACTCGTTGCTGCGCTCGAGGACGACCCGGTCTTTGCTAGCAATTCCAATCACCCACAGCTTCCAGTGGAGCAGCAAGTCGCCGTAGCGCTGTTCTGATTCGGACACGATGGGAACGCTGCAAGCATGCAAGCAGTCGGGTATTGGGCCGGATTAGGAAAGGGCACCATTCACCTCATCACACGGCGCGTGATGACCGCTGTCCTACGCCCCGGGTTTATGCAGAACGCTGTCAGGATGCCGACGCGTGAGGAGAAGGAGAAAGTGAAGCAGTGGGTCCATAAAAAGTCGTGCAGGGCTTGGAGGGATGGGTGGTGTTTTGTTGATGGCACCCTTGTGCCGCTCGACCAACGTCCCACCTGGTACGGAGAGAGTTACTTTGACCGGAAATGTAATTACTCATTGAATATACAGGTGCGCTCGTGACCGTGAAACGTGTCTGCTTGAAATTTAACGTCGTTAACAGGTAATCAATCTGCCGAATCTCAAAATAATAAACTTTAGCTATGGCGTACTGGAAGCACCCACGACTCGGTCGCCTTCAAAGATACAGCCATCTACCAGAGGCGCGCAGAGCTCTTCCCCGATGGCGAATGGATTTGGGCGGACTCAGCATATACGGCACGTCTCTAATCATTTGCTTCATGCTATCCTTACACCTCATCAGCTCGGAGATTGGGTTACAGCACCATACAAAAGGCCTGAGGCCCTCGAGCCTGAGAAAGAAGAATTCAATAACCACGTCTCTATGCTTCACATCCGCTCCGAGCATGCAATCGGCTTTCTCAAGGGCCGATTCCACTCTTTGAAGCACCTCCGCGTCAACATCCCAGATAAAAAATCTCACAAGATCGCAACCTACTGGGTTTCTGCATGTGTGGGAATTCATTCATTTGCGATGGATCGTGAGGAAGAGGAGCGTGAGGGAGACACCGACTCCGACAATCCGGATCCTTTTATTGCAGAAGGATTGTCCGACTCGGACTCGCTCGATGATGGCAGTAATATCCCCGTAGGCCCCGTATGCGGCCGCGACACTGCTGGCAAACGCTTTTGGGAGGTTTAGAAGGGGAAGCTGTTCCGCGCAAAGGAAAGGAGGAGAGCGAGGCGCGCACGGGAACGGGAACTTTAGATTGACATGATATCTAGCGTAATCACCCATCCCCACATTTCGCGGGGTCTATGGATTTTCGTGTCATCGACGCTCTGGCCCAGATTGGTCCAGTTTTGCAGAAGCTTCTCTTGGTTAACCCAAAGATACAAGGAGTCGTGGAGGCCTCCATACGGCAATGCTTGCAAGCATGGAGCTTTCACGGGGCCATCATCATTTTCAATCTTCCCCGTGAGGCGAGTCCATCTGATAACCTCCATCTGTAGCGCACCACTGACAATGCTGTTTGTGCATCCTCATGGGCATCAGCTTTGATTCTTCGCGCCACACGCTTCCTTTACGCCGCCCACTGGTAGTAGCGCACTCGATGTGGTCCTGGGCCGAGATAGGAAGTGGAATTGTCTGGTCCCCATCACACACCAAACAAGTAGTCTCAGCCAAGTCTCGCCCACGTTCGGTCATCCTTTCCTGCGCAACGCGGCATTTATACCTCCCTGCTGTTATGCAACATTGGTGCAGTCCTCCATTCAATACATCTCCGGTCTGACTGCTGCCCTGACTCCCCGCAGGGATCGAGATCTCAGCCTTAGTTATATCTGGAAGCCCTCTTACCACCGTTGCACAGTCCTGCGCTTGCACAACACTCTCAACCGCCAAAGCGCAAATTATTCGCAATCTCCCTGCGAAATTTGCTGTTGGGTGATCTAAGCGAGAATAGATAATCCGTGGCATTGAAATCGGTGGAAGAATGCATCATAGAGCCCCCTGATCACTGCTGCAGTCCTGAGCTTGTACAGAGCTCAGCCAGAATAGTACAAATTATTCGGAATCCCCCCCACGCAGTGTGCAGGTGGGTGTTCTGAGCGAGAATGGATGGTCCACGGTGTTCAAATCTGTGGAAGCATGCATCAGAAAGCCTTCTTACCACCGTCACACAGTCCTGAGCTTGCACAATGCTCTCAATCACAATAGCAAAAAACTATTGCCAATCTCCCGGCAAAATTTGCCGTTGGGTGAGCTGAGTGAGAATGAATGGTCTGTGGCGTGGAAATTGGTGGAAGCACACATCATAGAGCCCTTTGACGATTGTCGCACAGTTCTGAACTCGTATAATGCTCCCAACTGCACTAGTGCAAATTATTTGCAATCTCCCTGTGACATTTGCCGTTGGGTGATCTCAGTGAGAATGGATGGTCTGTGGCATTGAAATGGGCGGGAGCATGCATCATAGAGACCTCTGACCACCGTCACACAGTCCCAAACTTGTACACCGCTCTCAACCTCAATAGCGCAAATTGTTCGCAATCTCCCTGCGAAATTTGCTGATGGGTGATCTGAGCGAGACGAGATGGACTGCTGTGTTGAAACCGGGGGAAGCATGCCGCAGAGGTCCCAAAAGCGGAGCATGGTACTCCAGTGAATGACGGTCCCTGCTGGTCACCAATGAATTTGAGCGCAGGAGAGCAAGAGGGCAGATAACTGCTTTGGCTGACTGTGCCCTATCTTGTCTGGAGTGAGCCCTGGGGTCTCATTGTAGAGAGAGAGTGTCTTGATCCTCTACAGGAGTATCTGTGAAGTAATAGAAGCAGTTTGCGGCCACTCACATGAGCGCCGTGATGCCTGGATTGAGCGATATATGTCAACACTCTTCCCTTCCTCCCTCTCACCATGTGCAACCTCGCCTCGTATTATACATATGGGCTGCCCACCTTCCTGGTCATTGCCATCACTCTCTACCTTTCTTACACCTGTACCCGCGGACATATAAACTGTCCAGCATTTTGGTTGGAGCTGATAACAGAACTGAAGGTGCAACCGGAAATTATTGTTTTCAGCTGTTTTCGATCCCCGCGAAAGACTCCTCCATATCTCACTCACTTCCTGATGAAATTAGGTTGTTAACTGGCTAGATCTGACCTACAGATTTATGCACAATTAATGATACAATCAGAATTGTGATTTTTGTTTCATTTTTGGGACCTGGCAACCACGGCCTCCTGTGCCAGAACCTCAGCTAGCATGCACAGATGGGGCCCCGGCAAGCTGGATTTTTTGGAAGGGGGACTAATATAGCTTATGATGGATTCCATAGAGCCGAATCTGCGCATTCATATTTTTTAGGCTCCCTATTTCACTCCGACACTTCTCAAAATGGTAGCACAGGAATTCAGTTCACCTACCTCGATTCTGATGTTTTTGATCCTTGCCTTCACATCAGTCATCAACCCTTTCCAATCTTCTGAATCACTAAGGTTGATGGTTGGGTCTCTGACCTTGGCACTAGAGAATTTATACACCCATGAGCGTTGCACTAACACAGCCAATAGTTTCATAGAACTTCTCGAGGGCGTCATCAAAAGATGGTGATGACATGATGGAAACCTGTCGGTTGCCTGTGAACGCTCCTTTGGGAACACTGAAGACAATATGTGGCCATGCTTTAGACGAATGGACAGGTACGACCGGTATAAACACGCACCTGTCAGAGGAGTCTTCTCCACAATTTGCACAGCGTCAGAATCCGAGCCCCACACAATACCGAAAGGTTTCGCCTTGGGTTCACCTTGGGTTTCACCTTTTGCTTCTCTTTGGTGACTGCCTTCTTCTTTGGTGGGTTTGGGGACTTTTCCTCGTCTTTTCCTCGCCACCTTTTGCCTTCAGTTTCGGACCGCGCTTCTTTCTGACGGATTGAGCAGGTGAATCAGAAGCATCTGCGTCCAAAGTCACACCCAACTTGCCTTCGCTGATGACCGTGTCTCACGGGCGTCTGAGATGTTGCCAGGGGACTCCCCCTTAGATTTGATCCAAAGTCACACCCAACTTGCCTTCGCTGATGACCGTGTCTCACGGGCGTCTGAGATGTTGCCAGGGGACTCCCCCTTAGATTTGAATGCCGCAGACCATTCATTCTCGCTTGGATGGCCCATCGGCAAATTTTGCAGCAAGAGTGCGAGTAATTTGCGCTATTGCGGTGTAGGGCTCTGTACAAGGCCAGGACTGTGTGACGGGGATCGGAGGGCTCTATTATGCATGCTTCCAATGATTTGAAGACCGCGGACCATCCACTCTCACTCAGCTCACCCATCGATATATTTCCCAGGGAGATTGCAAATAATTTGCGCTATTGCGGCTGAGATTGTTGTACAAGTTCTGGACTGTGCAATGGTGGTCAGAGGCATTTATGATGCATGCTTCCACCGATTTGAAGGCCGCGGATTATCTATTCTTGCGTAGATCACCCAACATCAAATTTTGCACAGGGTGTGTCAGCCACAAACGCACTGCTGGTCACATTTCCTATCGATTCACGGACACTCCTGTAGAGGATCAGGACACTCCAAAATGAGACCCCGAGGCTCACTCTAGACAAGATAGGCCACAGTTGGCAAAAGCAGTTATCTCGCCTCTTGCTCTCCTGCACTCGGATTCATTGGTGACCGGCTGCAGTGGGGACCATCATTCACCCAAGTACCATGCTCCACTTCCGGGATCTCTGCAGCATGCTTCCACAGATTTCAACACCGTGGACCATCCATTCTCGCTCAGATCACCCAACCACAAATTTGCAGGGAGATTGCGAATAATTTGTGTCATTGTGGTTGGGAGCGTTTTACAAGCACATGACTGTGCGACGGTGGCCAGAGGGCTCTATGATGCATGCTTCCATCAATTTGAACGCCGTGGACCATCTATTCTCACTCAGATCACCCAACCGCAAATTTTGCAGGGAGATTGTGAATAATTTGTGCCATTGCGGTTGGGAGCATTTTACAAGCTCAGGTCTGTGCGACGATGGTCAGAGGGCTCTATGGTGCATTCTCCTGCCCATTTCAACGCCGCAGACCATCCATTATTGCTCAGATCACCCATCCCCACATTTCACATCAGTTCCTACCTTTCATTGATGTTGTCCTAGTCACCCGATTCATTTATGGAATATTTCTGCAACAATCCCTTGGGCATTCAGATTGATCCCCACCCATACGGGACCCACTCCTTTCGCTGCAGGGGTTGTCAGCATCTTGCAATGGTTCTCTGCTGGCTGTCCCGTCATATCTGCTCCTGGGATGGGTGGGCTGAGAATTTTGATAACCCTGGTACCCTATTCAAATATTTGCTGTCCTGGACTGATACACCCCTTCTGGAATGAGAGGACTACCTTAATCCTAATCGGATTGTAGGCGATGTATGTGCCACATGTAATCGTAGTTGTCATTACTCATAGAAACTTGTTTATCAATTAGCCCCTAGTCTTGTACAGATTTGGTCAGTTGGACATCCCACTCCTTTCTTTTTGTCCTGGCGGAGAGTTAAATTTTTGTGCGACCGGAAGCTCTCTGTTTGCAACTGGCGCTTTAGATTCGTCCAACTGAAGGAATTTGAGAACATCTGCGGTTCATCCAGTCGGAAAAGACAGAATTTTCAGCTGGGTGAAGTCCACAGATCCTTCTGTTTCTTCCGGTCGAAGGGTAATTTTGTTCAGTCGAGGATTGTCTTTCCATCCAACTGGACGTTTTGTTTCTCCAATTGAACAGAGCCTATCATTATCTTCCTTTTGTCCATTCAGCACCTAGAATTTATCTGTTTCCTTCGTTCCTGATATGGACTTGTGATCGAGCGGCAATGTCTCGCGGAGTCAGGGTGCATAACTTGTCCTTCCAATGTCTCTATTGACAACAGAGCTGCCATACGAGGCAGGTGATGTGTATGTTCAACTCATGGTTTAATTCAATCATTTAACAGAGTTCTAGCACTGTATTGAAACCGGCCTTGATCGTCCTGGTGCAACGCCAAGTTGAGAAATGGCCAGGTGGAAATTTTAAACAAAAGGCTGAAACTGCAGTGCAAATTTGCGAGGTATCGATGGAGGCTCAGTACGGATTTACAAAAGAAATTCTTGTGATGGAGGCTCCGGAGTCACCGCTATCGGATTCTGTTTCAAGCGAACACAGTGAGCAGTGAATGACTCGACTGTCTGACTATGTTTGTGACCACAGTTAGGTCCTGAGATGCCTGGAAATCAAGACCCGAAAGATACAGGTTCCAATCGCGCCCCTACCAAGCCAGACACAAGTTACCAGGGAGCTTTCCTGTCAAGTTTCTCATTAACTATGATTCTAGAATCCAGAATCCGACTCACAATGGGTCAAATTACTTATGGAAGATTATTGTGACTCCCCCAAACTATTTAAGATATCGCAGCAGGTCCATCTCTACGTCATTGACACCTTGCACTGTGGGCCCGGCGAATGGCGAGTGGACCGGCATGACCTTTTAGCAGAACTGCAATCAAGGGCTAGTATTTCCTGCTACTCATCCATGTCTAGGTTGCTGAAATGCTGCATTATGAGCATGCTCCGTGAAATTAGTGATTTGGGATCCTGACCATCCCAAAAATCGGGTGTACTTTGTGGAGGTCACTGATGATGCACTTTTGGATGAAGTCCAACCAGCCCCCCAATTTGCAATGATCCCAGGTACAGATATTCTGGAAATCTTTGTTGGCCATGTCGGGTACCTTCACTCCAATCATTCTTCCCTTGGCTAATATTTATGGCAGGTGGAAGACACATATTTTCACGTCAGTCCAACATGTTTCCTGGATCAGAGCCAGCCTGAAGGGGACGTCGATTCTCATGGAGCATTTGATGTAACAAATCCAAGTGCTAAACATCTTGGGCATGCACAGCTTCGCGCAGTTGGCAATGCAGCCAGGAAGCAGTCGGGCGAGACAAATGGTGATGTCCAGTGAGTAGCTGCAGAGATAAAAAAGCTCCCAGGATACGCAGAGCTCCTGGAGCAGCGTAGAAAGGTCCAGCAGAATACCGGTGTTGTTGTGTCATGGAATTTTGTGGCCGTGGTTTCGGAGACATACTTCGGGCAGGCATATTGCGGTTAGTCATTTATTTGCCAGCATGAATATTCAGGTTGACAAGACCAGGGGCATCGGAGCAAAAAAAAACGTGAAGCAGAGCATACAACAGGCCCTTGGGGTGGGGTTGACATCTGTTGCCGAGGCAGAAAATGCTGTGTGCATTCTCAAGCGCTATGGAGAGGGTGGTTCGAGGCCTGTGCAGGCTGTGATGGACCAGATTTCCTGAGAGGTGGGCAAACCGAAAGGAGTGAAGGTCCTATAACCCTTCCTAGTAAATTGGGAGAAAAACCATGGCGAAGAGTAGTCACTGACATATATTAGTCAATATTTTATTCCCATTCTTGACCATGCCGAATCCGCCGTGAACTGGCTTGAACAGCGGCCAGTCATATGTTGGACCCAGGTTTGATTCTGTACACATGATTGAGGCCGCCATTTGAGTTAAGCATGGTGCGGACGACATGGAAAGATCACTCAGCCTGTGAAACAATTACATGTCAACAAACATAGACCATGGGTGGGGATTAATCTGAATACCCAAGAAATTGTTGCGGAAATATTCCATAAACAAATCGGGTGACTAGGACAACATCAGTGAAAGGTAGGAACTGATTTGAAATGTGGTGATGGGTGATCTGAGCGATAATGCATGGTCTGCGACATTAAAATGGGCGGGAGCATGCATCACAAAGCCCTCTGACCACCATCACACGGTCCTGAGCCTGTAAAACGCTCCCAACCGCAAGAGCGAAAGTTGTTTGCAACCTCCCCGCAGAATTTACTGATGGGTGATCTGAGTGAGAATGGATAGTCTGCAGTGTTGAAATCAGCAGAAGCATGCATCATAGAGCCCTCTGCTCACTGTTACACAGTCATGAGCTTGTACTGAGCTCTCAACCGCAATCACGTAAATTATTCGCAATCTCCCCGCGAAATTTACTGTTGGGTGATCTGAGTGAGAATGCATGGTTCACAGTGTTAAAATCGGTGGAAGCATGGTTCTGGAAGCCCTCTAACCACTGTCACACAGTCCTGAACTTGAACAAGACTCTCAACCGCAATCACCCAAATTATTTGCAATCACCCTCCGAAATTTGCCGTTGGGTGATCTGAGTGAGAATGGATGGGCCCTGGTGTTCAAATCGGTGGACACATGCATCATACAGCCCTCTGACCACTGTCACACAGTCCTGAACTTGCACAAGACTTCCAACTGCAATAGCACAAATTATTCGCAATCTCCCTGCAAAATTTGCTGTTGGGTGATCTGAGAGAGACTGGATGGTCCGCGCCGTTGAAATCGGGGGAAGCATGCATCATAGAACACTCTGACACCCATCACACAGTCCTGAATTTTTTCAATGCTCACGACCACAATAGCACAAATTATTCGCAATCTCCCCATGGAAATTGTGGGTGGGTGATCTGAGCGAGCACAACCAGCATTGAAGGTGTATATGAACTTACCGCTAAGCAGAGATGAAATTAGCGAGGTTCTTGCCTTTTCATTCACTGGTTCAGCCACACCTACGCAGGAAGATTTTGATTGAACACCCAAGTTAGTGCCTCGACATATGGATGCTGAGGCACTCGAGTGGTTGAAACCCGTGGACCTTCCATTCTCACTCAGATCCCCCAACAGTAAATTTCGCAGGGAGATTGTGAACAATTTGTGCCATTGTGGTTGAGAGAGTTGTACAAGCTCAGGCCTGTGTGAAGGTGGTCCGAGCGCTTCCAGATGCATGCTTCTGCCGATTTGAACACCGTGAACCATTCATTCTCGCTTACATCACCCAAGGGCAAATTTCACATGGAGAGAGGGCTTCCACATGCATGCTTCCGTCAATTTGAACACTGCCGACCATCTATTCTCCCTCACATCCCTCAACGGCAAATTTTGACTGTGTGACGGGGAAGAGGGCTCTATCATGCATGGTGCCACCCATTTGAACACCGTAAACCATCCATTTGCACTCAGCTCCCCTGTCAGCAAATTTCGAAGGAAGATTGTGAATAATTTGTGCTCCTGCGGTTGAGAGTGTTGTACAAGCTCAGGACCGTGGGAATGTGATCAGAGAGTTGTATGATGCGTGGTGCCACCGAGTTGAACGCTGCGGACGATCCATTCTCACTCAGATCACCCATCAGCAAATTTTGCAGGGTGATTGCGAATAATTTGTGCTGTTGCAGTTGAGAGCTACGTACAAGTTCAGGACTGTGTGACGGTGGTCAGAGAACTTCCAGATGGATGCTTCCATCGATTTCAATGCAGCAGACCATCCATTCTCGCTCAGATCACTGATTGGCAAATTTTGCAGGGAGATTGCGAATAAAGTGTGCTCTTGCAGTTGAGAGCTCTGTACAAGCTCGGAACTGTGTGATGGTGGTCAGAGGGCATCCATACACATGCTCCCACTGATTTCCATGCTGTGGACCATTCATCCTCGCTCAGATCACCTATCCATTCTCTCTCAGATCACCCATTGATGAATTTTGGAGGGAGATGGCAAATAATTTGATCCCCCAACTCCAAATTTCACAGGGAGATTGCCAATAATTTGCGCTATTGCAGTGGAGAGTGTTGTACAAGTTCAGGACTGTGTGACGGTAGTCAGGCTTCCAGATACATGCTTCCACCCATTTCAATGCCCCAGACCATCCATTCTTGCTCATATCACCCATCAGCAAATTTTGCGAGGAGATTGTGAAGAATTTGCGCTATTGCAGTTGAGTGCATTGTACAACCTCAGGACTGTGCGACGCTGGTCAGAGATCTCTATGATGTGTTCTTCCACCAATTAAAATGCTACAGACCATCTATTCTCGGTCAGATCACACATTGATGAATTTCATAGGGACATTGTGAATAATTTGCACTATTGTGGTTGAGAGTGTTGCACAAGCTCAGGACTGTGTGACGGTGGTCAGAGGTCTCTATGATGTCTTCATCCACTGATTGAAATGCTACAGACCATCCAGTCTCACTTAGATCACACAGCGGCAAATTTTGCAGGGACATTGCGAATAATTTGTGCATTGCAGCTGAGAGCATTGAAGAAGTTCAGCACTGTGTGACGGTGGTCAAAGATCTCTATGATGTCATGGTAGCGGGGCCCGGAGGCTGTGCAAAGGCGATAAGTATAAAAGCCCCATGAAAAGTCTGCAGTAGTCAGTCAATTCTTGGGTAGTGGTTTTCCCCCACTTTTCCCCTCCTGTGTACCTTGCCCATCCAATACAGAGTTGATCCCACACCAGTTCACGCTTGTCTTCGGGCACTCTACTCTCCTCCCCTACTGCAGCTCCTCTTCAGAGCTTGCTCTCCTCATCCTCGTCGCCTTCACCAAGCGCACACCTTCCTATGCAGACACTCTGTCTTGCAGTAGTGGGAACCTTGTGAAGGTTCATTTGGCAAATCATCTACGACCACCCGAGCGTACCAAAGCAACCCCACTCGGCGTACACCGTATCTTTGTCGAGGTTGAAGCCATCTGCAGAGTCTCCCACTTGGCAGACCCATCACCTCGCTCCCTCGCCCAGCACAAAGGGGAAAGCCTCGGAGTAGAGAAGAAGCAGAGGCTTTAGGGTTCAGAAGTGTCACCATTCACCACTGACCTACCTGAACAAGTATTTCACCTTCTAGACCGTCTTTTGCAACTTACCACACAGCACCCAACCCGGGTATAAGCACATAGGAACCACACGTGCTCGCCCCAAGTGCCACTACCTCATCCTAGGACTCCCTCCGATAAAACCCCTAGAGGATGATATGTGCTACACGGTGAATCCCACTTATTTCACACTGTAGCAACACGGTCCTTATCACACCGCCTGGGAGAGAGAGCAAGTGGTGATGTGTGTCTGTTGTGCGGTGGCGATATGTGGTGATTTGATTGTGGTGACTTGATGGTAACATTGACGTGTTGAAGCATTGTAATTAGCATTTCTCGATGTGTGTTTCTCATCAAGTGGTCGCGTTTCCAGGATCTGGGAGCAGAATACGGGGGCACAGCCTACTTCATCACTCATTTTGCATCAAAACTGAGGTAGATAGACTGATTTTTTGACTTGCCATATTAAAACGAAAATCTCAATTCTGACTCTATCAATAATTGTGCATCAATTAGCAGAGCAGATCTAACTAATTCCCAGCCTGATCCATGCAGAACCGACTGACTTATGGAGGATTATGTTGCGGGATCGAAAATGACCGAAAACAGTAATTTCTTTGTCGCCCCGTCGGTACTGTTATTGGCTGTAACTTCATTTTTAACCACCCATCATTTCCCATGCACATGAGCAGCTCATGGGTCCAGGCCCACCAACCGGCAATGCAAAGCCAGCAACCAACCTCTTCCAACTACTCTTGCATCCACTGACTGACACCAGGCTACTACTTAGGTGTTCCTTCTTCCATCCGGTGAGGTGAATAAAACACCAATGGACCCAGTGATGTACTGCCTTTGATCACAGTGTGTGACTGGAGATGGAAGTTGGTGAGCTGCAGATTCAAGAAAATGTAAGCCTGCCAGCTTATCACAGTCCCAAGTCCTCATATAGTTGCGTGATTGCTAAGAGCTATCTTATCAATTATCTCCCTTTTGGTGTAGCTGTCATGAACATGTCTCTGGCCTGCTTACAGAAGCATAATCTTTTCATATGAATGTCTGAAGAAAATGCTTTAACATTATTTCCAATTTTTCACTTTGATTTTCAGTGGAAAATGTTAGGAAACTATTTTGATGTTTTCACCTGTATTTAGACAGGAAATCAGGGTAATAAGTAACATACCTTTTTGATTATGTTTTTCAGTGAAAAAACCTGGATGAAAGATTGTGAAGAATGTGTGAAAACATGGATTATCCATTTCAAATTATTCACTGTTTTTTACTCAAAATTTTTCAGGCTTTTTCTTTGTTTTTTACAGGTGACAATTGTGGTGAAAAGAGTTTAAACTTTTTCACCACCATTTTTGCCCGTAAATATGTTTGGATTACTGGTGTCAGCCTTGCAAGAAAAGACTTGAATTTTATTTCAAATTTTTCATCTTGATTCTCACTCACAAAAGTAGTGAAAAGAATTTTAAATTTTTCACTTTCTTTTTCAGTGAAAAAAGACCTGAAAAAATACTGCAGAAACTGGTAGTGCTCTTGGAAGAAAAGTCACAAATTTTGGTTCCAATTTTTCGCCTTGATTCTCAGTCACAAAAGTGCTGAAAAGAATTTGAAATTTTCAGATGCTTTCTCTGTGAAAAAATGTGTGAAAAATAAAGGAAGTTTTTCACTGATAGTTGATCTGAAAAACTTGAAATGCTCAACCAGTGTGCACTGGAGATTGTCCAGGATCATCCCCAGGGTTTCTGCCTTGACCCGCTCCGTGTGCTCATTGGTCACGGCGGCGGTGGACTCCCCATTTGAAACAACGCGGATGGCATGGATCGTGAAAAAGCCGCAAGCCCAGCCATTCATTTGTCGCATTAATGGAGATGGAGAGTCATGGTGAACTTTCCACGGTGCTAGATTCACGTCCAACACCCCAAGGTAGGCGTAGACGGTTTCCCTGAGTTCTGTGAACGCCTGTATCAAGCCAGATTAAACATTTTTCTATACACATCGAGGATGGATTACAGGTTCAGCCCACATGTAAGAATTCAGCTCGGGAGATCTGTCAAATATGTGGAATTGCCGAGCACCGAGCTCGAGGTATCCCAGAATCCCATGTGGGGGTTCATCACCATACATTGGGAATCGTGCTTTTGCGAGAAGGATGTCTTTATTGTGTCCCTGGCACTGGGAAGAAATTAGCGGCAGTGGGAACACCCAGACTGGAACATACTGCGTTCAGGATGTGTCCCTCTATCGTGCCATAGATTGACCCTTGAGGAACGCTGCGCGATACCAGGGGACTGAGCAACGAAGAGAACATGGCAAAATCAGAATTTCCATCGTGTTCGGCCAGTAATTGAATCAAAGCGCCGACAGCATTCAGCGTCGTTCCAGGGACCTTGAGCTTGCTGCCTTTTTTGAGGCACTTGAGGTCATCTATGGTGATTTGACTGCCGCGGATCTCGCGCTTGGCTGCCTTGAACGCCGCAAATTGATCAGCCATCGGAAATCCAGTCCAGCCCAGCACAGAGGAGGAGCACCAAGCGGCGAGAGACGAGCGTTGGGCGACAGAAAGCTTAGATAAGTAATATGATCGCGGCGGGATCTTGGCGGTCCACCAAGGCAGCGCGTCATTCTTGAGGAGCTTCACTGGAACTCAAGGCACGGTGTAGTCGCTGTAGTGAAATTTTATATTGCACTTTTGTGCACCATTTTCGGAAGATTTTGTAGCATCGTGAAGGCTCCTGAGCTCGAGCACCCAGACTGGCACAACGCCCAGGTTCAAGCCGTTGTTCAGTTCGGCCAACGTGTCCCGAAACGGATGGCGGGCGTTGAGGACTAAAGGATGCCGTGATCAAGTCGATATAAGTAGCCTAAGTAGCGCCCTCGGAAACAGCCGGGAACGCTTCTCAGGAACCTATTTCGTGGTTTTCGTCTGACACTTCGTGGGCTGGAATTCATTTCCGAGTCTCCATTTGTGTAGCCGATGGATCAGCTTTCATGCCGAGCGGATCCGAGAGCATTGGATCCGCTGGGATCAGACGTCTCTAGAGACGTCAATCAAAGATAAACTGATATGATAAGATAAGACTTTCGGTGACGGGCGGGTGAACGGGCGCTCAAGCGCGTAGAATTGATGCGCCCGCTGTCATAAACACATCTAAACCGTTTACCCAGCCGACGCGCCCCTGCTTGTCTCCACTTGGAGAATATCAAAGCGCTTCAGACTATCCAACCTCCCATTCCGCTGAGGATTATTTCAGTAAGTTTTGATAATAGTTTGGCATTCACCGGGTCCAACTCAGGTCGTTAGCTCCCGCTTTTTGCAGCTTCTCACATGCCGACTACTGATTGCATACCAGCATCCACCCAGTTCACTATTTGAATCTCAAGATATTGACGTTCAAAATGACTCCCGCTCTATTGATGCAACGTCTCTACTTACCGTCGTGCAATATTCTGATTATTATTATTTGAGCTTGCAATCGATTATCGCCCGACGGAACACGAACGGCGAGTGCCGAGCGCGCCGACTGATGCAATAGCGGGCGAGATAGTAGGATAGATTACTGCTAGATTCTATCCGAGAACGGGAAAAGCCGCGGCACGCCTAGCCGAGATCAATTCTACCCGAGTGCATAGAGACGTATTGATCCCAGCGGATTCAATCTCCTGGCGGATCCGAACAAATTTGATTTGAAAAGGGCCGAAACATGCCAGGAGGACGCCTGATTATCCCGCTAAGGCCTGTTTTTTTTTGGGCTCAAATGTCAGGACGGATTTGAAAACTTTCGGAGCGTTTTGTCAGGACCTGGTACAGGCCTAAAAATTTTTCCGCCGAATGTCAGGACTATGAATCAGGCCTCATATCGGTCCCAAAATGTCAGTTTTTCGCCCCCAGGCCTCAAAAATCGGTTCAAGATGTCAGGATTGGCTTTAAAATAACGTGAAAGCCTGCCGCTGAGCCCCAAACAGAGTGCGGAAGGGTTTACAATGTAATTAGGCGTCCTCGTCCATCTCTGCGTCATTCTCCGTAGCCTTCTTGCGTTTCCGAGAGGCTTTAACAGCCGCGTTGAAGCGATCGACGCTAGAATTGAGGGCTTTAAATAAGCTCGCATCTCCTGGAGTGAGCTCGATTCCGGCTGCTTTAATGGTCGACACTCCGGACAAACGAGTCAGGAATGTGAACGGCGGCAGCTGGTGATACTGGTATGTTTGCAAGAATGCTGTCGCCTGTGGAACCGCGCGGAATTGGCGGGCATATACGAGTTCGTAGACCTGAGTGCTGATGTGGGAGAAAGCACTAATGTTATGGTGGTCTGTAATGGCACCGTGCTTCCCGTTCTTTCCTCCACCTTTGCAGTAAAGAGCCTCGACTGAATATTATGAGCGGGATTTTTGAGAAATTGACATGCAACAAACCTCGACCAACTCGTAGTCCCGCCTCTGTCCAAATTATGCCGAAATCCCCGATAGAGAGCGGCTTTAAATAGTGTTAGACCAGCATTTGTTACCACCACCAAGAGCCGGGGCTCGAGCTGCGCATCCTTGAATAATTTTGTGCGCCGTGATGAGGCCTACGAGATGTCATTAACAGACCCATGAGTAGACAATGACGGGACATACCATCTTGGCAATAGCAGAGGCGGCGGCGGCGGCGTTCGCCGAATTTCCAGCAGTGGGCTTAGGATTGGTATGCCAGCGTACCTGACGCTCCACCGTAGTTCCGACCGCCCGAGTTTGATCCTCCTTCAAAAGCTCGTGGTATTTCCGAAGGATTCGGCACCGGGTGGATTCCTCCGGAGTGGCCGAATCCTCGGCCTTCGAACTTTTTATTCGGGTACACTTGGCTGCCTGTGGCGACTGGTGCTCCCTGCGCTGACGAACCAGAGCCTTGAAATCCAGAGTTTCGGCCGTTACGTTGGCGCTCTGGCCGAATACCTTGGACGGATCGGATGGGCGCTGGAGAGCAGGTAGAGAATTGGCTACGGAAGCCAACGTGTCATGAAGCGCGAGGTACTCGTCACCGAGGATTTGGTCCGCGAGGTCGGTATCAACTTGCTGGAATTCTTGTCTGCATAATACAATTAGTATTGTATCGAGTTACCCTGCACACTGACTTACACTCGAATATGCTCGTCGACTGCGACAGCGATGCTGGCGCAGGTGAGTGACATGATTTCGTGATCCTGCCTCACGTTGCGCAAAGGCGCGTCCAAGCGCTCCTCCGCGTCAATGAGGGCTTGCAGCTCCTCGGCTTCGGACATCACTGGCTCGGCATTGTCAAACTCCTCCTCCGGTTCGACTGGCTCTTCCGATTCATTGGACTCGGAAAACCATGCTCCGATCCCCGGAGGGGGCGCAGCAATATCTTCGTACAGCTGACCCGGGGTCAATCCAAGAAGCGCGATGAGGGAGTCACACTCAGCCGCGGCTTCCACAGACGCCTCCTTGATCTCGTCATCCGAGGGATAGATTGCGAGTTTTCCGAGATCGGCTCCTGTAGTGTCGAAGTACGAGTGGTTGTAACCGTAGGCAGCCGCCTTCCCATTCGATGCTTTGCCGGAGAGTACCGCCTCGCGCATGGTGATGCGGAGTTTTGGGGCCATGAAGATGAAGGCAAGAAAGCTGAAATCTTTGATGATGTCCCGAGATTGGCCGAATGTGTGTTCGCATGGTTCACTTGAATGGTACCAAGGGAGGAGGGGAATGGTGCCGGGGATGTGGTCCCTATGAACGATTACCAATGAGATAATCCCCTCAATGAGGTACCGCGCGATGTCGACAGCTTCCCGAGAAAGGAAGTACTGTTGTTGTTTATAGTCAGCAGCCGCCAGATATTTCGCCCACGCATCCAGAAAGTACCGCGCGCGGAGAGCCATCTTGATCCACCCGACGTGAGAAATCTCGCGGGACTGGTACGCATCAACGAGCTCTCCAAAAATGAAGAGGTAGACGATCTCGCCAATGTATTCCGGATGAGTTTCTGACAAATATTCCAGTACCACTGCGCAGAAGAGTCGACAGGCAGCAGCATCATCTTGCCGATCAAGTCGTTCAACGTCCCGGTGGTAGAGTGGTGAATCGGGTGCCATTGCCATGGCGTATATTCGTCGGAAGAGCGCCGTAAAGTTTCCCATAGCCAGAAGTTTGGCCCCAGTGAATAGATTGTTGCGAAAGGTCTTCAGTGCGTGCTTCGAGTCTTGTATCATGACAACGGGGAAGCCCCGAAATTTTGCGATAACAAGTTCGAGGTCGGGTGCGCCAGGAATCGGACTGGTGAGTTTGTAATGTATGACACTGTCCGCCTGGGCCACCAGCTTTCGTTGAAGTGAGCGCTCTGTTTCTGTGCCGTCGCAGGCATAGGAGATGACACGAATGTTCCTGTCAAGCAGTCCGTACAATATCTTTTCCAGGGGTGGGAGTAGCTCATCCGCTGACATGTCGTGTATAGGCATCGCAGCCACAACGATGGGAGCGATGCCCGGGAGAGGAATGGTCAAGCACCATAGCCTAACCTGCAGGGCGAAGCAATCGTGAGTATCCTTAAATTTGATAATGAAGAAAATATTAACCTTGGTCCCCTTCACGATCTTAGGGTCCGCCAGGATTTTCTTCATCGCTTCCGGATCTGCGACTCGCATGGGCCCGTCGACTCCGCCCACCAAAAAATCCGCATGCTTTTCCTTGTCCGTGTACAACTGCAGACTCGGGAACAGTTTAGTGTCGTCGCAGCTCAAGGCAACAGGTCCGTCGTATTTGAGCGCAGCCAGGTGCTCTTCGACCAGGGCAAATGTATGATCGTTGATTTCCATTGGAAAGCGCGGCTCTCTGGCTTCCTTTACTCTAGAAAACCGAGCAACGCATGAGTAAAATTCAATATTTTTCAGGTTTCACGTACCGAAAGTTGCGATGACTGCGAAGTGGAAAATGTTCGCGTAGAGCTTTCGCGGCGCGTGGACTATGAACATTGACAATATGGGCCATTTCGTCCCATGAGGGCGCATGTTTGAAGTTTTGCATGCCAACACCGCGTTCGACACGGTCGACCTTCTGTACCATCGATTCTACAAGGCCACCAAACACCTTGAACTCGGTGTACTTCCCTTCAAGTGTTCCTTGAGCGAACTTGATGCAGGGGGTATTCTTCGCATCCTGACCAGGGGGTAAGTAATTATTGTCGCGGGAAAAGGAGGCGCATACCGTAGTTTCAAAAATAGCTTTTAGGCCGACTGTACGTGGGAAAATATGCGCAAGGTCCCGGTTGCGGTATTGCTCGTTGACATAAATATAGTTCTCATCGTCGGGAACGGGACGCCGAATCGCCCTCTTGAATGCAGGAAATCCAAGGACAGAAGAGCACTCGCTGCAAGGAAGCAGCCGGGAGCCGATGCTGTTCGCAGCAACCTCTTTTTTGCATTTGGTCGAGAAGACTCGCTGTTTGCGGCGGTCGTTAACCCATTGCTGTTGGATTCGCTGAGTGTCTGTAGCCACAGTCTTGTCCTCGTCCTTCAAGCCGCCAAAGAGCTTCCCGAATAGCTGCTTAGCAATAACAGAAACTGAGCGAGCGCCGCCACCCCCACCGCCTGGCCGCTTGAGATAAACAGCCAGTCGCAGGCATGTGCTCGTAGTTATTCCAGGGCATGGTACGGCAGGCTTGGTTTTATTTTCGCCGAATTTTCCTGTCGTCCATCCCATTGCTCTGAGCGTCGGCACCTTCCCCAAACCGTCACCAATCTTTTGCTGCTTCTCGGGGTGGAGCTTCGGGCACGCCGTTTTGAAGTGATGATTCCAGCGCCCAGCCTCGTAAACCTGTCCCATGGTCACCCAACTCCCGCACAGTGAATGCCTTGCTTGTCTCGGGTCGGTGGGGTGGAATTTGACGTCTGGGTCAGGGTGCTTTCCAGTTGTCCTGAGCTTGTTCTGCCAAGCCGCGTACTTGGCTGAATCCACTTGCGCGACTGTTTTCACGTCGCGGTTCTTCTGCGCCGCGACGGCGGATTTGCTCGTTCCCGAACCGTTTGCCGTTTTGGGCTTCCTAGCCGGTGTGATGGCATCGAAGTCTGTTGATTCGTCAAGGTCTGCTTCCGCCTTTCGAGATCTTTTTCCCAGCTTTGCGGTCGTCAATGGCTTCCCCTTGTCTTTCAAGCCAAAGTATGCCATGAAACCTTTGCGCTGGGTGGGAGCAGCATCCTCGACATCGACATCCATCTTCTCGGCACCGCCTTCCTCCGCATCGACCGCACCGCCTTCATCGACATCTGCGTCATCGAGCTCTAGGTCTCCGTGGTCCCCAACGTAGCAGCCTGGCTCTGCTTCGTGCATCTCGAGGTCAAGAGACTCTGGCTCTACTTCTGGGATGGGATTCATCAAGTCGGAAAGTGTCGGGTGACTCTGGCGCGGAGCGGTCAACGCAAAAGTTGCAAGGTCGGGAAAGTTATGATCTGCTAGTGCGACCGCGATACTGACTGCAGCCGGGGTTTCTGAGGTGAGTATTGGCGGCTCTGCAACGGGAGGCGTGCATGGCTGACAGGTACGTGTCAGAAAATAAATTGAATGAGTGTAAATCCACTTACCATTTTACGAGTGGCCGCGCGGCGGATCAGACGAATGAAACAAGTCGCCCGCGCTCCTGCAGCGTGTTTCTGCTCCCATAGCGCCTCTCCAAATATGCTGGCGGCAATGGTACTACGCGTAAGAATGCTACAAGATGTCGTGTCTTGCTGATCTCCTTGCTCCAAGGTGTCTCCTTGGTACACAAAATCACGACGGAATTCGTGCTTCAGGTAGCGCTTCAAAGCGCCGACAAACTTAAGGGGGGGCGCGTTCATTTTTACACGGGAATCACCTAAAATTGATAAGCTATTGCGTTGAATGCGTGCGTTTCACGTACCGGTTCTAATAAGGCCCTGCTTCAAGTCTACGAGCCCCGCAATCCAATGATTGGTGTGGACATGCAGCGGAAAATACAGGTGCGTGAGCCCCTTGGTCTTGATCTCTTCTGTATACCGAGCGAGAAGTGTGCTCGTTTGACGATCATATGTCTTTGCCGTCGCTGAATTCATAATCGCCACAGCAAATGCGAGGGGCGCGATGAGGACTTTATCGGCCAATTCAGGATCGGCCGCCACACGCGCAGAGAGGTCTGCAATCATCATATCTATGTGGTCGTCCGTCAACCAGGCATTGCTGAGGAAGAGTGCCAGGTTTAATGTCGTCCAGGTTTTGTCAAGCTTTGTATTCCATCCTAGTGTGGCGAGCAGAGAACCCGCAGCCATCAAGGTCGCACGATCCTCGCTATCGACACCAGGTTTCTCCAGCTCCATCGTGAGCCAACCCTGGCTCTGTTTCCACAATCTCTGGTGATCAACGACGCGCAGAAGCTCCTTCCATAGCGTCAAGGCGGACAGGGGAAGTCTGTCCCGGCCGTCATTGTACCGCTGATCCACGATGGAGTTGCAGCCGTCGAACCAGACTTGCCCCACTGCGCTCGAAAGCTCGTCCAGAAATTGGCGGGGTGGAATCGGCCGGTCGAGTAAGCATTCGAGGGACGTAGTAGGTGCATCAGTGCTAAACCAAGATGTGGTCTCGCTGAAGATGATGGCCGAGGATTTTTTGGGGAGGGGCAGCTCTAGGAACGTGGCAACCGGTAGGTTGGGGTCGGGAATGAGAGAGGCTTGCGCGGCGGGCAGTTTTTAGCACCTGCGCGAGAGCGCTCGCGACAGCGTCTGGTATGTTTTTCGTCGGGAATTTTTTGCCTTTTCGGATGTATGCAGCGGGATCAAAAGGCGCATCATCGGCAGTGAGATTGTGTTCATCCCGTGCCATCTTCCGTGCGAGATCCGAGGACTTGAGCTTCGCGAAGGAAATTTGCGGCGAGCTCTAAAAATATTATGACCACACAATCGGGTGTAATTGGCTGCATCAAGGAAATTGTCTGAGCCGATGTTCAGCAACGACACGGGGGGCCACATACTAGAAAGTTGATGTAATTTGTCATTCCAGGAAGATCAGTTCCTCTCATACGAGGGCTCCAAATGATAAAAAGCGGACAGTGGTGGGGATCGAACGGGCAACCAAAAAGTGCAAGTTACCAATCAAACTTGAGCGGTAAGATGCTAGATCTCTACCCCAGCTGATCCATATGTGAGGACCGGAGGCCAGGCCACCCAGTGCAGCTCCCGTATGTCAGGATTGCCGACCAGGCCTTCTCCCTTCCGAAGTGCATTTTGTCAGGATTTGGACCAGGCCTTAGCGGGATAATCAGGGGTCCTATGCCAGGATTGGTCTAAAAGATCTTATCGGCGGACAAGGATCCGCAACTTTGGGCCTAAAAAAACCTATTTTCGGACAAGGAAATCCTAAATTTTCGCCTCAAAAATCCTATTTTGCGGACAAGCCTTGGCGGGAGCTTCACGGGGCCTTTGGCTTCACGTTAACGCGACATGTGTCATGAGCGCGAGGAGAAGAAGGCACCGATCACATGACCGGCCTGGCGATTGCCGCTCGGCTGAATTCGGCGCCAGACTTCAACATCCCAATGCGGAAGGCGCCTCTTGCAGAGAACCAAGGCTCCAACCATGTCGTTTTCGTTTGTGGATAGGCCTAAACTAAACAGAAACGGTGACAAATTGTTTAAAAAACCGTTTAAACTGTTTTTAAACGCTATTTTGGCCTGGTCAATTACAGCTGTGCAGCGGGAGTAGATCCCAGTTATTATGGTTTAAAGCTGACTTATGAAAACAGGGTTCTGCGTAGCTCCTACAAAGACTCACAAATTCTACTGGTTGGCAGTGGCGCGCCGATGGCGGAGATCTCCACCGCCATCAGCCCTGTCCAAATTGGGATACTTCCCGTTTCCCGCCGGTTGAGCCCCGCTTGGTGAGGAGGTCCTTATTTTCGCACTGTGTCTGTATCTGACTATGAGTAATTGAAGAAGCCAGGACACGCTGGGGGCGTCAAGTCCATTGCCGCCGCTCCACGTCACCCGAATCGCCCGTCCTTCAATCCGCCATCACCACGGTCGTCCGACTCGCCCACGCTCCATGTACCCCGCCTTCCGATTCGCCACCTTCGCTGGATCGCTTCGCGCTCACTGTGCCTTTACCGGCCGCTCCTCGCGATCAGTACGTCTTTAACCTTCCTACCGTCCTGACTCCGTTGATGATCTATTTCAGAGCTGTACATCCCGTTCACGATCAACCTCCGCTCCGACCTCCCCTCAAAAGCTCGCCCTAGAGCGCAAGACGGTCACCGTTCCATCCGACTCGCCTGTTAACGCGCACGCTCCAGACTCTGAAGTTACGACCTTCAAATTCCGGACGTCTCGCCCCCCGATGTCGTACGGCGTCACCATCCCCATCCGAATCACCGTCTCACCCGCATACTCCACACGCCGAAACTATGTCCTTGAGATTTTTTTTCTCTCATACGTTGCTTTGAATCCCGCCGTCCTGGCTGCAATCTTCAAGCTCTCGTCCCTTGATTGCCGCCGCTCCCACTCCTCCAACTCTCGCGCGCTGCAAGATGTTTGCTTCTCTCTAGTCACGCGAGGTCTGATTCTATTCCTATTCACCATCATCTCTACATCAGCATACGATCGCGTCGAAGCATCAAATTCATCCATCCCCCTTCTCATATTTTCAATCAATCAGCGCTGACCTTGTAACGGATATGCCGACGTTCTGGATCCGCTCACGTGATCGCGACGCGGAGTTCAACTTGAGAACAAGGTCGCAACTACGGACCTTGTTCCGTTTAGACGTTAACAAAGCAAGTAGTGTTTTCAGATATAATGACAGTAAAGTACAAGGACATCAGGATAATATTTAAGTAGACAGTGAGTAGGTATTTCTTTAGTTTTCTTGAATCCAACACCTCACACACTCATCTTCGTGAACTACTTGATTTCTGGACGACTCACGCGGGGTCCCTACCCTCTGAATTATCGGGACCTCACAGACCTATACCTTGATTTTTCAGACCTGTGTGTTCAATCCAATCCCATTCCCATTGGCGTTCTTGTTCAATTGCGAGGTAAGCAAGGTCCCGAGTGTTATTCATTTTTTGCGCATTAACCTGACCTCGAGGTAAGGTGGACGGCACTTCTGATCCAAAACCCGAGGACGAGTCGAGTTCGAAACACAGGTTCTTCGAGTTGAATTCCAATTCTACTACACATAGTAATTATACCTCTGCGTTCGTGTTAGAATTTCGTCCCGACTCACGCGGGCTTCAATGCACCTCCAGCTGCGGAAACATCAACGCCCAATCGCCACTGGTGAGCCCTCTCCGCTCGTTATTCCGCAGCGCGCCGCTAAATCTCGCCGCAGGTCACGCAGAAACAAAATGTATTTAAGAATAGGAAACCAGTTCGACAA
>JARGYA010000418.1:0-117193 GCA_029204335.1 Mycena vulgaris
GTAGCGTATAGCGCGAAGGGGGAAAGAGGGCGGGGAGGCGTGCGGACGGAGAACGCACAGGCACGGGAAGGATTCCGAGGAGGTGGCGAGCACCGTCGGCGCCGGAATACGCGGGGATGGAGGAAGACTGGAAGAGCATGGCGGAGAGGGAGCGGAGGAAGGAGGAGGTGGAGGAGAAGGGGAAGATGAGAGGAGCGTGAGGGGGGAAGTAAGGAAGGAGGGAGGATATAGGGGTGAGCGCCGACCGTAGCGTCAGTGGCGGGATGAGGGGAAGCGTGGCGTAAACGAAAGGAGCAGGGGTGAGGAGGACGTAGACGTAAGCGCCTCCGATATAAGACCGCGCCATCCCTCAATCATCTCGATCCAGCACCGAGGTCGAGAGGTCTGCCGAGAGGAAAGAGCCCGTCAGTGCTCGGGTGCAGACGTAGACGGAAAGGATGCCGCACCTTCGATCCAAGCGGCTCGCGCGCACCGTCCAACCGGCTCTATAGACTATCCCAGAAATCCGAGGTCGAAGTCAGCACAACGGGGCCGTCGATGCATCCACAGAGCCCGCACAGCCGCTCTCCGCAGCACGCCCGTCGCAGCCACTCATTCGCGAGCTCTGCAGCAAAGAAAGGCAGCATTAGCCCCCGCGTGTAGATCTAGCCGAGAATAACGCGCCGTATCCGTATCCGTATCGTGCCCGTCGTCCACCAGTCCCTCTCGAAGAGATCTCGGGGCCATCCAAGCGATCTCGCGTTGCCCTCAAGGTCGACGCTGGGGGCGTAGGGCTGCCACAGAAAGTGCGGTCAGCGCCAAATCAGCGCAGCAGTCTAAGGAGAGCCATGTCACGTGACACTTAGTCAGTGCTCCATATGGAATCACGGAGTTTGAACTCACGTCACGAAGTGCTGTTTGCTTGGGACGCGATGTTTCATGAAATTTCTACATAGATGCGGTTGCCTAACCAGTGTGGAAATTTCTGTCTCCTCAGAATTTCAACAGGTGCCTCCGAAATCCGTAAAACAGGACGATGATTTGGGCCTGTGTTTACGCAATCAACTTGCAACGGAATTTGAAAATGAGGTGGAAATGGGCTTAAAATCTCCCAAAATATTGCACAGCCCTTTAGGGAGGTATTCAACGGCTTTCACCCGTTTCTGTGTCATTTGAACGGGCAGGAGGGTTACACAAGGGCATCGCGGGTTTGGCCGAGGGAAATTCAAACTCCGCGATTACAGAATAACCGCCCCCGCGGTAACGAGGATATACAAAACACGGACGGCAGGTACATTCGCGAACCCGGCACATCCAACTCAAAAGCGGCACATTCCATCAATGTGCCGGGTTTGTTGGACAAGGCGGCACTTGCTATTTCGGCATCGGCTAAGCGATTGCAGCACGTTGGGACACGTGGCAGCCCCGGCCATTTGCGCCCTTCCTTCTTACCACCACCCAGTCCCCCCAATCCCCCCTCGACGCGCTTTGCGACGCGCCAAAATGCTTCGCAATGACCACGAAGGATTCAAACATTCCCCGGCAGACCAAGAATAGCCAGTTGATGGACTTCCGGAACGACGTACGTGACAGTTACCACGCGTTGAGCACCAATTCTCACCTGTCGACAAGCCAGGTTCTCGCAGCGAGGTTCGTTGAACACAACCCGCGGCTGTTCCTGACCTACGATTGGGTGGATGTTCCTCAACTCCGCCCTTTTCTCCCCAAAACACGCTAGATTCCGGCTTCGGCGCGTCAACGACGCGCCCATGTTTGATTCACGATTCACCTACGTCAAAATCGAACCTTTGGCGCCCTCGGTGCTCACGGGACCGCCTGGGTTGATCAAAGCGGAGCCCCCCCGAAGGTTAGTCACGTTTGTTCAGCTCATATTATATTATACGCGAGATTCCATGTTCTATTATTTATCTTGACTTCTGCAGTGAAAGCGGGGGAGCAAGTTTCGTTTGTTAGTACGTAGTGTAGATCTTATGGCTACCTGCATTCACAAAGTTTTCTTTTCTGGCATGATCGTTTTACCTCTGTGCCTGCTCGACCAGATGTATGTTGCTGTTATCGTTCTCCTACCCGACGCCTCCAACACCGAGGCCACCAACGCCCAGCGAACCTGTGGAATTGGTCGCCAGCGCTGCTCCTTCACCAGACACCGCTGAAGGCCGAATTGATGTGAGCGCCGCGACTTGCGATTCGTTGCGAATTAACCCGAACAGACATTTGATCGGTAGCTTTGCTCGGCAGCCCGCGGCACGCCCAGACGGGCATATTACCACATGTGCCGCTTTGCGCACAAGCCCGGCACATTCTTGGCACATGTGCCGGTTTCGTCCAATGTGCCGTCCTTGCGGGTGCATGTGCGGGTTTTAACATGTATCTGCCGTCCGGGTTTCGTTGGTCCCGCGCGGTAACTCGGAACGGTCTGTCGAGAGACTACGGTCACACCACTGTAACGTACGCCGGCCTAGTCCTGCTGTAGTAGGCTCAAGGTCGCACTCATCCTCGCGCCCCTTAGACTGAGTCTCTATCCGACCCCACGACCTTACTTATCTGCTGCAGCGCATGGCTGGGGTGCTGGCCAAGATTAGCGCCCTGAAGTTTTCTTTGACCGACGAACGTACCCTCTCTGCGATCGCTCAGTGCATTGTCGAAAGGAGCGCCCTTTCGTGGCCTGGTCCTCTGGAAAAATCTTGTACCCATGCCAACCCATGCGTGCTCTACACCCGGCGCTATAAATCGAATGCCTGATCTTGTGACAATTTGTGACCCCGTCAGATCCGACCTAAACTCGCAACCACATGGTGTCCCACCCTCGGGACGTCAATATCTTTCCACTGACCCCATTTAAAAACACGAAAATATTTGAGGGTGTAGAAAGCATGCTAAACGCCTCATCCTGACGTGCCGGAGAGATCCTATGGGGGAAAAGAGTCTATCGACCGCCATCACAAAGAGTGGACAATAATAGTAGTTTGTGTGCGAGTATTGCTCAGAGCACTGCCATAACTGACCACGTGTGGCTGCTACACTTGTGACGTGGCACGGCGTCAGCACATAGCTTCTCCTTCTCGCCATGGACAATCCCGCGACCCCATGATTACGCCTGCTGTCACTCGGTATGCCATGCAGTCCATTTGCCGCAGACTGATTTGACTCACGATCTCGTCCAGATGGTGGCGGTATTCGTGGACTGTCTATGCTTATCATCCTAGAACATCTCATGTGGAAACTCAAGGTTGCAGAGGACCTTCCGGAGATTCCCCACCCTTGCGATTATTTCGATCTGATCGGCGGAACGAGTACGGGCGGGTACGTGCTCTGCTCATCGATAAAATATATTGTGCCCTCACATCTTACCAGATTGATCGCGCTGATGCTGGGCCGCCTCCGCATGAGTGTCAAAGATGCCGTAAAAGCCTATGGAGAGCTGTCCAAAGAGGTCTTCTCGGATGTGAAGTCCCAAGGGAGCGACGGAAGGTTCAAGGCATCCAAACTGGAGAAGGCTATCAAGCGGATCGTGGGGGCTCGTTCCGCCTCACAGGATCCGGAAGAGGGGTTTGAAAGACACTCGAGAGAACGTGTGCAAGACGTGTGTTCACAATATTCTGTCATGAGTACCCCTGTGCTAAAAGGAATCCTTAATCTAGTTTTGTATGTACAATGAACGCCGCAAATATGTCCCTCCCCGTTCTATTCCGCACATACGACACCACCGATCATCCGGCTATGGACTGTACAATCTGGCAGGCAGGGCCGGGCCACTAGTGCTGCCCCGACATTCTTCAAACAGATTGAAATAGGACCTCCCGGCATGAAGGAAGCCTTTGCGGATGGGGGCATGGGCCAAAAACAATCCTCTAGCTGCCCTGTTATCGGAGGCCAAGGTTATATTCCCTGACCGCCAGATTGCTTGCATCATCAGTCTCGGCACTGGACAGCCCCATACTATCAATATTTCCAAACCATCTCTGCTACAGCGTCTTTTCCCTCTTGATGTTGTAGAAGCTATCAAAGGGATAGCTACGGACTGTGAAAAAGAACATCAGTTCTTTGCACACCATTTGACTCGGTTTCGCACGTCTACTTCCGCTTTAACGTCGAACGGGGCATGCAGGATATCCAGCTAAATCAATGGGAGAAACTTGGGGATGTAGCGGCTAACACCAGGCAATACATCCTGTCTCATCCTGCCGGAAGCCAGCTTGCAGACGGGGTGAAGAGTCTTTTGGAAAGAATTGGAAGGGTTTCTACCACTGGACTCAGTAAATAATCTTTCCCTGTTGGCTTCAGTGACATGTAATTAAAATCTTTGCAGATCCTAGGCCAACTGCCTTTGAAATCAACCAATCCAATGCTGCTCTGCCTCTTGTCAAATGCCCTCCTCCCTCCCAGATATTCCAGGGCAGACAAGATATTCTGCAGAAAATGGATGA
Organism: Mycena vulgaris; assembly: GCA_029204335.1. Lineage (NCBI taxonomy): Eukaryota > Fungi > Basidiomycota > Agaricomycetes > Agaricales > Mycenaceae > Mycena > Mycena vulgaris. The sequence goes on from JARGYA010000418.1 coordinate 4,428, forward strand.
ATATTTTTCAACGGCTATCGGGGAAAGACACATATATGTTCTCTATGGCCTGGGTGGCTCAGGAAAATCGCAGATAGGTCTGAAATTTCTTGACATGACTAACAGACATCAAACCCCTCGGTAACCATGGTCACACAATGTATAGGTTACTGCTGATGGCTTTACTCAGGTTTACCAAACAGTTTTTCATCAATGCCAGCTCTCTTCAAACCCTTGATACAGCCTTCAAGAATATAGCTATTTCTCACAAAATTGGGAAAACCTCAGAAGACGCATCACTATGGCTCATCTCCCAGATCGAGGAATGGATGTTGTTCTTTGACAATGCAGATGATCCAAATATCGACCTTTTCCACTTTTTCCCCAGATGCACACATGGAAACATTATCATCACCTCGCGAAATCGAGAACTAGCTGTCCACGCACCTAGGTCACATTCCAGAGTTGCGGACATGGATGAGACCGATGCAATTGATCTCCTGTTGCTGAGGGCTGTCAAGGAGAAAACAATTGAAACCACTCAGAGGGCTTCAAAAATTGTTGGAGGTATTTTATTCACGAGGCTCTCCTCTTCAAATGTGTATTGATTAGACCTGCTCAGGAACTTTCTTGTTTGCCCCTTGCAATCATCCAGGCTGGGGCTTATATATTTAAATTTGATTGCCTCGATGGATATCTCTCCATTTACAGAGATAATCGAGCCAAACTCCTGAGCCAGCCTTCTGCACAGTCTACTGATGATTACAGATGGACTGTGTATACCACCTGGCAAATTAGCTTTCAGCAGTTGAGCCCGACAGCAGCAAGGTTTCTACAAATCTGCTCATTGCTGCATCATGATAGCATACCAGAGGCAATTTTTAAGCAGGCAGCTGCATGGACAATCAATCATGAAAAAGAAGAAGATCAAACTCTCCAGGAAGCTAGACGGTTCCTTCATAACTTGTCAGATTCAGGCACTTGGGACTCCCAATGTGTAATGAATATTGTTGCTGAAATTCAAGGATATTCTCTTATTGAAAGATATTCCATTGGGGATACACTGTCGATTCATCCACTTGTGCACTCATGGTGCAAAGATACTCTGGAGGACGAGCCTATACTTCGAGAATGCATGACAGATATCATGGGAATGTCAATCAAGCTCACAGACGAGGCCTATCTGTTCAGAATTGGGTTGATGACTCATATGGAGTCACTGATACAGGACCCAACAACTATAAAACCGGTGTTCCAGAATGAATATGCCTGGGTATACCGTGATTCGGGCAGATTCAACGAAGCAGAGACTCTTGATCGCAGTGTGCTGGAGAAGCGGAAGCAGCTCCTCGGTGCAGACCATCCGGACACGCTGAGCGCTATGGCAAATTTGGCCGCCACATACTGGGAGCTTGGAAGGTACACAGAGGCAGAGCCCCTTGACTGCAGTGTGCTGGAGAAGCGGAAGCAGCTCCTCGGTGCAGACCATCCGGACACGCTGAGCGCTATGGCAAATTTGGCCGCCACATACCGCCAGCTTGGAAGGTACACAGAGGCAGAGCCCCTTGAACGCAGTGTGCTGGAGAAGCGGAAGCAGCTCCTCGGTGCAGACCATCCGGACACGCTGAGCGCTATGGCAAATTTGGCCGCCACATACCGCCAGCTTGGAAGGTACACAGAGGCAGAGCCCCTTGAACGCAGTGTGCTGGAGAAGCGGAAGCAGCTCCTCAGTGCAGACCATCCGGACACGCTGAGGGCTATGGGAAATTTGGCCGCCACATACCGCCAGCTTGGAAGGTACACAAAAGCAGAGCCCCTTCAACGCAGTGTGCTGGAGAAGCGGAAGCAGCTCCTCGGTGCAGACCATCCGGACACGCTGAGCGCTATGGCAAATTTGGCCGCCACATACCGCCAGCTTGGAAGGTACACAGAGGCAGAGCCCCTTGTACGCAGTGTGCTGGAGAAGCAGAAGCAGCTCCTCGGTGCAGACCATCCGGACACGCTGAGCGCTATGGCAAATTTGGCCGCCACATACCGCCAGCTTGGAAGGTACACAGAGGCAGAGTCCCTTGAACGCAGTGTGCTGGAGAAGCGGAAGCAGCTCCTCGGTGCAGACCATCCGGACACGCTGAGCGCTATGGCAAATTTGGCCGCCACATACCGCCAGCTTGGAAGGTACACAGAGGCAGAGCCCCTTGAACGCAGTGTGCTGGAGAAGCGGAAGCAGCTCCTCGGTGCAGACCATCTGGACACGCTGAGCGCTATGGCAAATTTGGCCGCCACATACCGCCAGCTTGGAAGGTACACAGAGGCAGAGCCCCTTGACTGCAGTGTGCTGGAGAAGCGGAAGCAGCTCCTCGGTGCAGACCATCCGGACACGCTGAGCGCTATGGCAAATTTGGCCGCCACATACCGCCAGCTTGGAAGGTACACAGAGGCAGAGCCCCTTGAACGCAGTGTGCTGGAGAAGCGGAAGCAGCTCCTCGGTGCAGACCATCCGGACACGCTGAGCGCCATGGCAAATTTGGCCGTCACATACCGCCAGCTTGGAAGGTACACAGAGGCAGAGCCCCTTGAACGCAGTGTGCTGGAGAAGTGGAAGCAGCTCCTCGGTGCAGACCATCCGGACACGCTGAGGGCTATGGGAAATTTGGCCGCCACATACCGCCAGCTTGGAAGGTACACAGAGGCAGAGCCCCTTGAACGCAGTGTGCTGGAGAAGCGGAAGCAGCTCCTCGATGCAGACCATCCGGACATGCTGAGCGCTATGGCAAATTTGGCCACCACATGCTACCAGCTTGGAAGGTACACAGAGGCAGAGCCCCTTGAACGCAGTGTGCTGGAGAAGCGGAAGCAGCTCCTCGGTGCAGACCATCCGGACACGCTGAGGGCTATGGCAAATTTGGCCGCCACATACCACCAGCTTGGAAGGTACACAGAGGCAGAGCCCCTTGAACGCAGTGTGCTGGAGAAGCGGAAGCAGCTCCTCGGTGCAGACCATCCAGACACACTGAGCGCTATGGCAAATTTGGCCACCACATACCATGAGCTTGGGAGGAACCCAGAGGCAGAGGCAGAGGAACTCTAACCACAGCATGACAAACTTCTCAGAACTGATACCGATGGGTCCGACGTGATTGGTTAGGCACCATGTTGTCTTTAAGGCTAGTGCACATTGGTCTCCATTACTGTGTTCCACCGGTCAATGGAACACCCGTAATAAATATAATATTATACCCGTCCAAGATATGTTGAGGTTCTATAATAAATCAAGGGTACTATTGAGGGTGGTATCAGTCCTTAAATCACACGGCTTGGACATAGAGTGACTGTTCTTTGTAGGAGAAACTCTCCTTTACACGATCACAGAATCATAACACCCAAAAGTGAATTTTAAAAATCGGAGAAAAAAACACTGTTTCACGTTGTGATACTTGGGAGAGATGCAACAATTCGCAGGACACATTTCCTTTTGGGTTTCATGTCCATTTTGAAAAAATGATTTGCCAGAGGCTGCGGGAAGCCACCGGTAGAAATCTTCATCTCAATCCATGGCAGTTCAACCATGGTCGGGGTCATTGAAGATGTTTCCCCAAAGGTATGGATCGCCTGTCTACGTGCCATCGAGGTTTGGCATGCGTCCGGCAGCCTTTTGGAAGCGGCATCCAATAATGATAACGTCAGACCGTGTGAGTGTACCGTTGAGTGGTGGCAGAAATTCGCGCAGTTGCTCCCTCGTATCCATCCCAAAAATTGAGCCCTCACTTACAAATATGAACTAGCTATAGACAAACATTTCGGCCTCCTAGGACTTTGAAAAAGTGCCCAAAAATAAAGAATCCGGCATTTAATTCGGGTGTTCCATTGACCGGTGGAACACTGTACCTATAGTTCAAATCCCTGAAAATCAAATGGAAGTTGAATCTATTATCACTTGTATCTTGAGCAGATGCCTCGAATTCTATTGCACCTATTTGCGGTGTTCTGATAATACCCCGTTTCCGATTAATAGAACGGGGAAGGCCGACGGCATGCTCGCTACCACATTGGGACACTGCTACGGAAATTACACCTTGGCTTGAGGTTCGAATGCACGGTAGGGAACCATCCCAGGAGGAAAGCTGGAGCAATGAGTGAGAGTGCCTCGCCAATCCAGGTTGCTGTTCACCGTACCGTATACAGTATGCGACCATACAATGACGGCTGACATATGCTGGAGTTCCAGCCGGCTGCTGCTGAGAGGTTGTACGCGTCTTACGGCCGCATACAACTACACCTGGCCGTCCAGAAACTGTGTGAAATCGATTTATTCGGTGTGGAAGAAATGTTCAGAACAGGGAATATCCTCATTGGTGGAAAAGAAACGGGAAGGCTTCCGGACGGGCGAAGAAACAACTGAGCAAGCCTATAAGTTCACTTACGGAAGCATTGTGCCGGTGATCGGATCAACTAGTTCAAACTCAGTCGGTCATGGCCGGATCAATAGAAAAGCCTACAAAATACTTCCCTGTCGACGGCGACCGCCTTGAAAAAGGAGTTTGAGAGTCCTTCAGCCCTACCAATACACGTGTAATTTTTTTTTGCGTGTGGAACCAAAAACTGTTTCTACTATCTGGTAGCGGTGCACTTTGGCCCAGGGCAATCCCATCGTATGCCCGCAGCCAATTCGGTATCCATCTGAGGTTTTGCGTCTGAAACGGGCCAGCAAAATTTCAAGCAAGACTGCGGATTCCATTTTCTTTTTTTCTCGTGTGCTCCTCGTTGTACATGTACATACAATCCCGTACAGCCCATGTTGCTCCGTCCAGTCTGGAGCCGTATTAAATAGAGACGAGGCTTAAGTTCTAGGGAATAACCCGACGTTGCCTATTTCAGCCCCGTGGCTTAATGCTTTCAACATCCGCTCACCCAAGCGTCCAGGTAGCTCCGCGGATTACGGTTGCTGGCCGGGGTACGTATATGCAATCACGAAAAATAGATATAGCACTTTAAACATTGAGAATTTAGACAACGGTAACGGTTCTAGCCTCTGTTTCTCCGGAGGGTCGGCGGCCCACCTGTCAGACGCCGTCCCGATGAAGGAGCTGAAGAGATTGGCGATGGAAGCATGGGTGAGCATGCAGGAGGAGTACGTCGGTCAAGGAGAACTGCCGCTGCTCGGGAGGGAAATCACTCGGGTGACAGTATCTCCGACATGCCTCGTGTAGTCCCCCGGGCTGCGCTTTATGAGGCTGCGCGGTGTAAGGTGTTGTAAAAAATTGAGTTGGCTGGTTATTTTAGATCTTGCATGTACGGTTAGGTACAGACAATTATACATTTAATTCGACGGTTTGGCTGTGTCGGATGGCGTGGGAAAATAACTTGAAGGGCTTCAGATGCCCTTAAATTGAAGGCCTTCAGGTTTTCAAAACCGAATTGAAGGCCTTCAGGACAGACACCGGGGTTTCCAGGAATGCTGTCTTGTGTTTCAGCCCGGAGAATGCGTGGTGCACACCTGTCTTCAGTAACTCCACGAGGGCATTCAGCAGGGTAGCCGTTCGATTCGGGGTCCGGGAATGGATAAGTGAGGAGAATCCCCTTTTCGCGGAGAATTTCGGGGTGAGTTCATTTATGCAATATTTCGTACAGATTCAGCCCGAATAGCGTGTGACACGCACCCGCCTCCAACTCAACGCCGGCGTCCGAAATACCTTGGTGAGATTCCCCTGTTTCCATTCAAGTCGCCCACATACTAGCGCATTCAGGTTCAATTGCGGAGTGGCCCGCACCTGCAGCTTAATGCCTGGTACCACAACGTCGTTCGAGTCGGGCTTGGACCGTAGAGGAAGAAGAGTCTCTTTCTCTCCTCTTGTGGGCAGTTTGAGTCGGGATGTCGGGGAGTGACTGAACTCCGTACGCATAGATCTTATTTTACTAGCCGCCTATGTAGGGTTCACTCCGGAATTGGATTTCTTCGAGAACTTTCTTCCTTGCCGTTCATTTCAACCTGCAGCTGTCATCCGTCTCACACCTATTCAGGAGTTTCAAGGTCCAATTGCAGAGCGACCCTCCCCTGTATCATATCGCGTAGCTCGCCCATAATTTATACCATGCAGTATACACCCGTTCGACTCGGGCTTGGACCATCCTCCACAAAATCCGAGTTTTTTTCCGTCGCGACTCCAGTTTTGTGAGAGGGGGTGGGGAGGCGGAGTCATTTCAATTCTTTTCGTGTCATTACTAAGCATGCTGGCAGAGCCGTGAATTCTGAGTGGAATTTCCGTTACCTTGCCTGCCATTCAAGAATTTGAGGCCACACCCACCAAACTTCACCGAACCGTTACATAGGCACCGTCTTGCTGCCGACATTAGAGAGCTTTTGCCAGGCGGCAAGCCGCTTTTGTGCATTGTGCAAAAGCGGCATGCGGCTTTTTTACAAATTCTGCCTGGCAGTGAAATTCTGACACCACAATGGTAGTAGACAGTCGTAATGGCCTTCAGAGAGAAAATATAAAAAAGCTGCATGCCGCTTTTTGCACAATCAAAAAGCGGCATGCCGCTTGGGCACACGCTCACTATTTATTCGGGCTCCACTCCACAGTAGGAAGGTCCAATTGTGGAGTGGTCCGTCGCTGCATCTCGTAGGTCGCAATTTCCTTGTGTGCAGGAGACGCCCGGTCGACTCGGCCTCGGACCGTCAGGCGAAATGTTTTCGTTGCGGTTCGCGACTCCGCCCGAGTGGGTAATTATCCTAACCTTTCCCCCTTTTGTCAACCCGTCAGCACAGGCGATCGAGGGAGTTCCATTTACGGAACCGGATCCTCACTCTCGGCACGTAATTTTGAACTCGGAACCATGATACTTCTTACTCTTATTCAGGTTCCACTCTGTTCAATTGCAGGGTGGGTCGCACCTGCGGCATATGAGATCAGGCCATTGCTGGTATGCAGGAGTCTGAGGAGACGCCCGTTCGACTGGGGCTCGGGCTGTACTGGTGATATCTTCTATCTTCCCCGTGGTGCGGCAGTTCGCGCGCGTGTGAATCTCATCGCATTGTTTTATTGCATTTTTGTTGCATTTTTATTGCATTTTTATTGCATGCCATGGTGTCAGGCTCATCCCCGATATTGGGATTTCTCTTCGCTCTCGGTGTGTTAACCGAGTACCACTTCACAGTACCAAGGTCCAGTTGCGGTGTGGACCGCACCTCCATTATATCGGTTGAACACGTCGCTACTACGGAGGACACGCCTGTTCGACTCGGGCTTGGACCGTACATCGATCAGTGTGTTTTTTCCCCTCCGCGGCTCGATACGTCACATGGGGTGGTGCGTGTCCGTAACTTACTATTTCATTGAGTACTTGCAGATTCCTGTCCCCGGACGCGTATAGCGTGGAGCTGGATCCTCACTGTCGACGCGCAATTTTGCTTATGCATTTTTCTCCCACCTATCCAAGCTCCTTTTCCCGTTGTCAAGTTTCAATTGCGGAGTGGTCCCAAGGGGTGTCTAAGTAAAAACTTCCTGACCATGACTACGGAAAACCTCGGTGGTCGGACCCCGGATACTAGGAGGACCACCACCACCCGGCAATCACTCGTCACCGTTCCCGTATTACTATATTGTGAATCTCAGTGTATGTCCCGATAACTCGGACCCTCAAGGAGTGACTCCAATGCCAAGAGGAATACATGAAGCTCCTGAAGCCCGAGGTTTTAATTGTGCGGGAGAGTGACGGCAAAGCCACAGTAAGCCCTCTGGAACTTTACTATTAGTTGTATGATGTCTGAAAAGCAGGTCTGAATGGTGCTGCGCGTCCCATTGCGAGATGAGGAAGGATTGAGATGGGGGACGCGTTGCAGAAGGGAATCTCGGAGCAATGAGATTTTTAGATAAGGGTAATGAATGCCCCCAACTAAACATATCACCCACCTCAGAACTACCCAAAACCATTCATAATCAAGCGATATGGAAAACCTCGTCCAAACGACGCTGAAAACCTCTTTGACGGGACCCCGGATACTAGTCAAGGTACCACACGGGTGTATTGATGGTCGGGAATTAAGGTTTTCGACACCCTTGAGTGGCCCGCGCCTGCACCTCAGTGCGGGAACACTCAAAACTATATGATCCAGGAGACGCCCGTTCGACTCGGGCTTGGGCCATGGAATATGATCCCTGTTGTTTTGCTTCCTACTCCGGAAACTTATGAAACTCGCCGTGTGTGCGTGCATAAAACGCCATGTGATTTTTTCCTTTCGCCCTTTTTAGTTTTGAGCTGAGATCACTTCTGTAGAGGTAATCTAGGCCGCCGTTCCAGCCTGGATAGCACGTGGTGCGCACCTGTCATCGCTTGCCTGTGTTAGGTGTCCTTCAGCAGGGCGCCAGCTGGCCTCGGGATCTGGGTACATTGGATCAAATTGCATTTCATTTTTTTATTCGGCACACAGAGGATTTGACCGGGGGAGCAGGATTCCCATCGGCAGGCGTGACTCGTGGGTATTCAGCGTGGGTCCATTTATGCTGCATATTCAACACATATCCTCCTGTTTCGTAAGGCATGGAGATTGGTTCATTTGCATTTGCGCACCTCAGATTCACGCAGCAGCGCATCCAAATCCCGCAAGACCAGACCTACTGTATTCAACGACGTTCTGCATACATTCAGCCAGGATAGCGCGTGCTGCGCCCCGCCTTCAATGACATCGCACCCTGAAATCAGAATCAGCGGGAGCCCGTTCGACTCAGGATCCGGGCATGAATTCTGACTCACGCTTTTAGTACGTGAATGAAAGAGTGGACCAGTGCACGATCAGGCTTGGGGAGAGGGTACTTATTGGGTCGATGTGCGTTTATTGATTCATTTTTGCCGAAAATTTAGCCTCATGTTCCTGGAATCGTCGGAGCGGGTCCGGTTATCATCGGAAGCTGCTTTGTGTTTCAGACCGGATGGCGCGCGGCGCGCACCTGCGAGCCGTATGACAGTGGGAACCCTGTAGCAGGCCTCCCGTTCGATTCGGGATTTGGTCATAGTAATTGAAGCTATTTTTTTTTCTCAGGTCCGCGCGGAGGAGAGCGAGGATGAGAAGGGCCTTGTTGTGGTCCGCAAGACTCGACTCAAGGGTCAGATTTTTTCCACGCGTGCATTTCTGAATTCATTGCGTATCAGAGGGCCTTTATGTTGTGATGGTGGGATTTGTCGAAAGAGGAATGTATTTGAGGTCAAAGACAGTGTATAGTGCCTGGGGCGTGCGTCAAAAGAGGGGCAGGAATGACCTTGGATCACGACGGCGGTTGAGACAAAAAACGCATCAGAACTACGGTACGGCAGCTAAGTCATCCTGGTCGCTGACCGAGGGATGTATCGCCGCAGAGACAAAGAGGGAGCGCGAACGAAGGCGAGCGGCGTGCTCGCGAGATCCTTAGCAAAGTTGGCCGGAGTTAATAGAGGAAGAAATGGACCCTGAGCGCGCGGAATTGGCCAGAATATGGACACCGCGCGGAGTTCGACGGGGTACTCGTAGACCTCACGCAGAAGCCAGGGATGCCCATCGTGCAAAAACCAGTCAGGTGGGGAAGGATACTGGTCGTAACTGAAGAATCGCTGACTTAGCATCAGAATTGCGGGAGCTACGGGGAGGAAGGGTCGACAATCGAATCAACGGGGGCGCAGCGGAGAAACAGCGAGGGAGGATGGCTGTTGGGAGCAGCTGGATCCATCCGTGTGGCCCGTCGCGGCGTTGGCGGCCCGGTGAAGTCTAGCCCAGTACAACGTCGATATGCCGCGCAGACGAATGTACCGCCACCACGGAGAGCGGCAGTGGAGAAGGTGCCAGTGCGACAAGGGAACCATCGCGCACGCAAGAGGAAGATCCACCGCCGGCGGGTGTTCGGGCACACGCATGCGGCCCTAGGTGCGGTCGGCTGCGCACCGCTCGACGCAAGCGGCTAGAGGGTTGGGCATGGCGGCAGGTTGTGGGGAGGGCACGGGCATGGAAACGGCGAGGCCGGTGCTGATGCGTACGTGCACATGCTGTTGATGAGCAGGCTTGCGGTGGATGTGGGGGGCGTGGAGGTGAAGCTGGGGGAGTAGATGACGCGAGTGCGGCGCGGCTGCAGCGCGCTTTGTACCCACTGCGGCGTGAGCGAGATGAGGCAGATATCCAGTCAGCATCGCGGGCATCGCGGCACCGACGCACCAAAGGACACGTACCTCCCGTTTCCCGAAGTGCGAATACGGCGGACGGATGTTGGAGAGGCGTCGTGGGCGCTGCAGGCGCGTAGCTTAGGAGGCGCTTGGGGCTTCGTTGGAGGCGCTGGAAGACTTTGGGGGTTTACGGCTGCCGAGGGTAGATGAATTCATCACCGTTGGGAGCGCACAGGTGTAAGCTAAGTTGTCTGAGTGCGCCACGATTGGTCCATGAGAAGCCTGGATTCGCCGCCTATACTTAGTCGTTCGGACGATGAATCGATGATGGCCAACGGAAAGGGATAGCGGATGCGCGGGACCGAAAGCCGCACCACGTGGCAAGGTCGAACATTGATGATCCATCATTAGCTCGTTGCTTTCCACCGTCACGGCGCTGCGCTCGCTGCGCTGCTCTGCGGCGATTACCTTCCTCGGCGGCGAGATCGCGGAATCCTTGGATCTCCACTCTCTGAAAGCTTCTCGTGGCATTCCCAGCTCTCCCGCCCAAACCGCAAGTTCAGTCAAAGTCTCGCGCAATCGCCCATCTCGCGGGAACTTCTAGCCGCGCGCTCTTCAAACTGTGATATTATGCTGCATTAATCTGGTCGGATCCCTAGCGTTGATGTTGCGTGAGACTAGCCGGCGCAATGCGGCAAGCTCTGGCTTTCCTCTCCCTCTCAGCTCCTGCGCGCGTTACCCCGCGATCACTTGGCATCTTTCACAATATCTTACCTGTATACCTTTGCCCGCGCGCAAGACTCCGACTCAAGCATCACATACATCACACTCGATGCACACGATGAACCAGCGATACACACTGCTACGCGAATCTCAGGCCTAAACGCCGCCCTGACGCCTTCACGTCGCCCCACATACTAACATCGCCCTTCGCGGTAACAAGGTCCAGCTGAGGACCGCACCTGAATCTCGTAAGAAATCTTGAACTTTCTGTGCAGGAGACTCCCGTTTGACTCGGGCTTGAACGGTGTATTGTGTCAGCTCCCGTTTTACTCTCCAGCTCGAGAATTCATGCGCATGTGAGTAGTCGGCAGCCACACGCGGCATACCTATTCTTTTTTGACCACACTCGGGTTCTCACCCAATTCTCAAACCCGCAATTCAATTTCCTGGCTTTCGGGTTGCGGTGCTTATCCGAAAAGTGAGTTTCACCCGCTGCTAAACACCCATTTGATCTCACGCTTATCCAACCGCCTCTGTACGCTCAGGAGGTCCAATTGCGGAGTGGTCCGCACCTGCATCACTTGTGAAAATCGCCCTGATGAGTCATATCATGCAGGAGCTGCCCGTTCCCCTCGGGCTTGGACCGTAGGGCGTTAAATATCAACTCTTTTCTTTTCTTACTCCGCACAACTGGATACCCGCCCCTCTTTCTGCGAGTGAAAGAAATGCCAGCGTGATTCTCCCTTACACCCTTCCTTAGTTCCTAGGTCAACGTAAGCAATCCCAGGTGAATGGCTAAGATGACAAGACACCTTGGGGCGGATGGTGAGATCTTTTCAGTGGTGATTCATGTTGGATATTCACCTGGTTGCGCAACAGCCATTCGAGCGATTTAACCAATGAATGGCTTCCGGTGTCCCGATGAGTGGGATTGGACCAAGAAATCTATAGTGGTAAATAATCATGTTCACCCCCCCCAAAAAAAACAACTTTCTGGCATTCTCGAACCATTTTCACTACCCTGTTGTTCTGAACCTGCTCACACCATACTTAACCAGGTGCCATCTCGCAGCAGACAGGTGATTCTCAGCGTCGAATCATTCAGATGTGATGTTCTCGTCCTCATGTCTGGCCTTGACGAGGTCCTGCCGATCCCGCTTCGCGACTTAACAATGAAGAATGCCCGGAGTTTGGCAAAATTCTTTGGGGAGATCGTTCACACCGGGGCCCGGGGTGAAAGGCTGATCATGTGGCGCGAGGGGTACATGGATCGGGAGGTCCAGTTCGCACAAATTCTGTCGGAGCTGTGGTTGAGAGGTGTCAAGCCTGTTTTAGAGGAGCTTCCCATTACAGTGAGCTATCCGTCGACCTTGAGAATCTCACCTCACCATTGTATAGATTCCGTCAAAGAAAGATTTGCGACGAATATGGTGGTGTCAAACGAGGCCCCTTTCATTCCTGCCCATCCAGACTGCAGGTCTATATGGAGAGAATGAACACTTCGGGTCCAAGGCGTCCGACTTCGTCATTTCGTCCTATACGCCATCGTTAACGGCGTTGATTTCACGGTCCCGTGCGCGGGTCCCGAGTCACAGGATGGATTCCAACTACTTGCTGTTGCGCAGCCGTCTGCAGAGCATCGAGCGTACATTCCTGGGACCCAAGAAGAGCTCGATCGCATCGAACGACTCGCCAGGGGCAAAATCTCCGTTCCACGATTAGAAAAAGAGACGGCGACCGTGCAGAGTGTACAGCAAGGGATGATGACCTCCCGCTGGGTGCACTTCGCTCGCCGTGGCGTGTAAACAATCGGTGATCTGACAGAGTGCACTCCTTGCTGGAAGCTCTCGGTTAACTCTCTCCGGCATTATCGAGCTTTCCCTTCCCCACGCCGATATTGCCTTCCTGTCCGCATGCCAAACTGCGAGGGGGGCCAAAGAACTCCAGGAGGAGTCGGTTCATCTCGCCGCTGGCATGTTGTTGGCGGGATACCGTGGCGTCATTGCTACGATGTGGTCCATCATGGACACTTTGCCACTAATAGTATTTCAAGTTGAAAAATAGCGTCCTCGCTCTCAATCCACTCTCATTTCCGTCGCTCCTACAACTCTGACCGTAGAAACAAGGATGATGTCTCAAGCCCTTGCACGGCATCAATCAAATTGGGCAGCCCGAACCCCAACCGAACCCCGAATCGTCACCGGAATCGGGAATTCCAGTGGGTGCAGCTTTGGCTAGGCAATGACGTCAATCCACTGACATATGCATCGAGTATACGGGATTTTAGGACTGTGCTTGACGACGAAAGCTCCGTAATCCAGAGGGTAGTACGATGCCTACCCTCTGCCACGGATTGAACTATCCCAGGAGTTCTCCCGGCCAACATCCGCAGTTTCGTCTTCGACATATTCTTCGACCTATTCTTCTCGTCACTGGGCCGCGGACATGACCTCGCCCCCTCGATAACACTCATAATATCGAGGATCGCGGACGCCTTACACCCGGTTCAGTGCTGAATTGAAGCACACAAATTTCCGGTTTGGGTGACATCGGAATCTGTACGAAAATCGCTCCCTATACCACCATCAACTGTATCGAGGCAGCACACCTCGGCTGTTGTATGCTTCGCAGTGCAGTGTGTGTCGTAATGCGTATCCTATATAAATCTCTACGCAACGTCCCAATGCCCCCACTCGTAAATCCGCTGCTAAATTTATAGCCATCACCATGGATATGGATGCTTATGCCACGCCTGTCCTAGCCCCTATAAATATTCACGGGTGCGTACATGAAATTTCAACATCCAACCCCTCATTTCGACTACTCTGCCCACTTCCACCTTTTATTCAGCCATGTCCGTCCGAACAGACCGTGTCCGCGCCATAGGAATCTTCAAAGCCCGAGCGGGGACCACGTCGGACAAGCTCAACGATCGCGCCGCCAAAATGGTAGAGACCGTGAAAGCGCTGCCCATACTGCAGCAGAACCTCCTCAAATATGAAGTGGTGCGGTCCATTTATTTGCCGCCGACGCACATATTCAATGGCTCACCGGCATGTAGTCATTCAAAGCCGAAACTGGCGCTGGTACCTTAGCCAACGCCCTCGGCTTGCACGAGACGGATCTCTCCGTGATGATACTGGCCGAAGCAGAGTCTCACGAGAAGCTGCGCCAGGTACGTCGAAATCTGCGAACTGTCGCCTTCAAATGCAATACAATGCTGAGCTGATATGTCTCAGACACTTACCGACCCGGGGTACCACAAGCTCCTCGCCGCTGCCCTCGAGCATCTCACGACCGCCGAAGATTTTACTTTCTTCCCGGCCGAGTTCATCACCATCATCGAGAAATGAAGCAGTCCTTTAACATGAAAGGCTGGGATAACCTCGCTCCGTTCAGGACCACGATGTAACTTGACTTCTATTATCGGCCCCATGTGACATACATAGTCGCGTATTCAATATATGTGATGCAATACGATTCTTATCTTGACGTCTACCAATATCTACGCGGGGATTCTACAATGGGCACATGACGATTGGCCACGAGGAAATATCAGCAAAGCTTCCTTGCACCGAGAAAGACTCGGATCGCGTCCGAAGAAAACGACTCGGGTAGGGAAGATAATTGACTGTTCACTTGGCCGAGCACAATGATGCCACTTTCATAATCATCCGCTCAGCCTCGAGGAGCCTCACCGGATCTGAACACTCGCGAGTTTCAAATAATTCATATGGTTTAGAATCCGAGTGCAGACAGGATCCCTGAATGATTTTTTCGACTGCGTTATAGAGTTATTTATCCCGAATTTCCGGTTCAATTGCAAGGCGTGCTTCAGCCGAGCTTGGGTCAAATCCAAAGATTGCCGTTGAGATCAAAACTCGAGCGCTCCAGCGACCAGTGCTTCCACTTGCGCATTCCTCGGGATGATGACACATCGGAAGTCCTTGGGGTGGCTACAGACAAGTTTTTAAATGGCGCTCCAGTCCACCATCTGTGTCGTGCACGCACCTCGTAAGCCCGTAGCTCATCTCGTTTTCAGGGACGATGATCTCCCCGTGTTCGTCGACGGCGTTGATGATTTTGCAAGTCGCCAGGATGGTCGCGATCGCGATCCACACGCTGTTCTCTCCGAGGTATTGGCCCGTGCAGACTCTGCGTATGCTCAGAAAGGGAGTGGATGATGGGTGTATATACCGTACCTGCGGCCAAACCCGAATTTCCCGGAGAAGGGGGGTTCACCGCCCCCAAGTGGCTTCGGGAGAAAGCGGTCGGGGTGGAAGTTAGTTGAGTTTGAGTAGATGGTTTCGTCGAGGGTCATTCCCCTGTGCAGATGTATTAGCCCTAGGAGGCGAGGTTCGTGGTGTATACCTGATGTTGGCGAGGACGAGCGAGCCAGCGGGGATGAACATACCCCGATAGGTATCATCTTCCATAGAACGATGTGGGAGACCTGAGGCGTGTGTAGTCAGGCAGCTTCGTAGGCGAATCGCCGCGCGCGTACTTACCGAAGGGGACTCCAGGGTTCCATCTGTGGATGTTTTCCTTTTTGACTGCAGTACCATATCGTCAAGCTCACCTGAATGTCTCCTGCACTATGGCTTCCACATATGGGAGATTCCCCCGATCTCCGAACTCAGGCAAGCGCGCAGTGCCGATGATGGAATCAATCTCCTCCCGGGCGCGCAATTGGCACTCGGGATGCAGCACCATAGCGAGCACAAAGACCGATAGCGCACTCCAGGTCTGCGGGGCTGCACATCAGTAATCTTTAGGGTGGCACAAGAACGACGGCTTACTGTGGTTTCTCCTGCGGTGAACATAGTCGATGCGTTGCCCTTCAGATCCTCCTGGTCTTCGTCAGTCACCACATCCCACGTTTCCATTTCTTCCAGTTGCTCGAGGAGGAAGGAGGGTTTGGCTTCTCCGGTCTCCTGTCAAGACATACCCGTTGGTAACGAGTTGTACGTATGCGATGAGTGAATAACGCACCCTCTGCGCCCGGACAGTTCGCAGGGGGAATTCATAGAGCTCCCGGACGGTCGGTCGCCATTGATCGGCAACGCCGGCGTAGTGCGTGCCGGGGAACCAGCGGGGGAAGTGTTGCACTGGATGCGGGATCACAATACAATTAGATAATTGACAGCTATTTGCGTGTGCTACGCACGGAAGGGGAAAAAGTCAATTGCTGTGCCTCCTGGACTCGCCCCCGCGCGGGACAGCGATTCCAGCACCATGCTGGACATCCGGAGGTACGGATCGTCGCTTGAAGCGATTGTGTGGCCGGCGACGACCTGTGTGATTATTCCCGTAGCAAATCTAAGCCTCGTCGGACATCGTCACGTCAGGATCAATCTCGAGGGTGCGCACCTGCTTAGGTAGCCCTCGTACTGTGCTGGTTGGGTAGCATACAGATTCCGCACCAGCGTGCGCGCCTCGCGAATTTGCATCGGGTTGAAGGCCACACATCTCTGCCTGCCAAGATATGTCTGGTGGATCTGGCGGCACTTCGCAAATTTCTCGCTGCCATAGCGAAGCATTGTGAGGGAAGACGTCCAGCCGAATCTGGCTTCGTCATTGGCTTCAAGGTCTCAAGGGAATGAATATAGGACGGCGCACAATTTGTACAAGAGGAAGTTCGGGCGGTCACTGTAGATTGCGCTCCGCCTATCCAGGAGGTCCTCCGCGGCTTGAAGAGAATCGAGCACGATGATGGACTGGCCGGGGATTTGGAGATACATGACGTCGCCTTGGGAGCGGAGGCTGAATATGCAGCAGCAGCAATTAAAATGATCAACGCACCGTACGTTTTGGCCCATTCGTGGAATACGAGGGGGGCCTTCGCGGAGGGCATTTGCCTCAGATTCCCTATTATTGGATCGCGTGGCGGACCTGGGGGGAGCGTATTCCGCCACGAAGTAGTGAACCAGCGGTACAGCACTGCTATTCCAACTGTGGCGGCGGCCACGAGATATACAGAGAGCGCCATGGATGTGGGGATAAACGGCGACGATGAAGGACTCCGCCAGGAGCTGGGGAACCTGATGCTAACGTCACTTGAAAGCCTCCGTATATCCACCGTGGAGCAAGATAGGTGTCCGTATTGTTGACATGGCCTGGTCTACAGCTTCTGACGGCCACAATGTAAAAGGAAGAACAAAACTGGACACTCAGGAACCGTCAATGATAGAGGCTGTCCTTCAACCTACGGACGCACTACCATCCTATACCAATCTCCTCCGACTTCTAATGGGAGTGTGGGAGATACGGAAAGTCCTTCACCCATCGTTCGAGTGGGTCCTGGAGCTGGTCGTGGCTGTATGTGTGCCTGGTGACGATGTGACCGACGGTCCAGGAGATTCCGAGTACTTATGTAATTCCTGCTATTTTTAGTGGATTTTGTGGTGTTTTGCTCAGGTGTTTCCTTGGTGTTTCCTTAGAACTTTTGGCGCAGTTTCAAGTCGCTGTATATGGCAATAAATATTTACTGATATTTATATGTTTCTTTACTTTTATGGTTTAATTCACGTCTCCTCTCTGTCCCCATCCTGACTTGAGCTGCTCTCCGATCCCCGATTTCTATCCGCCCTTCGACGGTTACCACTGACTTTCCGCCTCAACGTGTCCTCCGAGTCGGGGATGGGCAGCTGTAAAGTCCGCCGACACGGTATTCCTGCCTTGTTTCCAGGATTAAAGTGCCCTTTCCACCTGGTGTGTTTCTCAAACTCCCTTAGAATCGTCTGGGTTACCTGATATGCCCCAAAGTCGGCTCAGTCAGACTCAAAATTCCTTAGTTTGCAAGAGTCAGTTGGCAAAGTCAGGCTGTGGTGCAGGATGGCGGTGTAATCCACCTGCGCTCCAGAGTCCCTCATTGCTGGTTTGACGTAGCGATTATCATCTCGCTCTTTTTCTCCGCTCGGCCCTCGAACCCGCCTGATTTCCTTGATTCATTTTGCCGGTACATCGGCTCCCAGGACTATATTTGCAGTATAGCAACGAGGTTGGTCATTTTATCATGATTTCCTGTGCCTCCCTCATGTATAACACAATGCTCCGCTCGTAGCTCTCCAAATTGAGTGAAACTCTGCGGTAGGGCATGAAACCGTCCTATAGAATTACGGGACGACATGAAATACGAGCAGCTGAACTTAAGTTATGCCGGTCTGAACCACAGCGGGACTCAAGTCCCCCCGAACTCAAGTTCTGCCCTGCATGCGGCGCACCTGTGCATGTGAGGACCACACCCCCTCCCCAAACCTACCCGAACTTAAGTCCCCCACTATTTAACCCCAAGTACTCAAGTCCTGTCACTTAATTAAATCTTCATTAACACCTGTTCATATGTCTTAAGTCTTCATCTACTACTTAAGTCTTCGCCGACTACTTAAGTCTTAACGCGACCACTTAAGTTCTGTAATGAATGCTTAAGTTCAGTCATAAGTGCTTAAGTTCTGGTATGGATAACTGTACCATTGACTTTCCCGAGCCTCATTCGCGATCACGTGCCCACCTGTGCCGCGTCTCAAAGGTGGCCAAGGCGCTCCCGCCACGGCCGAGCACACGCGACGTCGGAAGCAGCACGAATGGCCATGAGGTAGACGCGATGTCAACTGGTGTTGGCACACTGGAAGGAAACACGTAAGTAAATGGCGGTGGGTGGCACAAAAGGGAAAAAAAAAGCATTCCTCTCTCGCCCTTGAATGCATCCGGCTGGGATGTTAGCGTGTGTTAGAATAAAAACCCTGTAATTCATCTGTATTTATGACAAGGGTGTCTAAAAGTCCCTGTACGCCCTGTGAATTTCCTAGATGGTGGTTAATGAAGATGAAAGCATGCGAAAATCTGCACCCACCATTGTATCCATCCACTTGAAAACCGCCTCTCGCCACCCATCAATCTTAGTGACCAATTCGTCGAAGGTCGTGGCTGAGACCCAATCCGCATGTGCGCCCGAGTCCGGGCTCTTGAAAATCACCTTAGCGTTGTGCTCGAGCCGCCTGTACATGGCAGCTTGCATGCGAGCAAACGTCACAGCGCCATTGACGCCTCCAATCCGCTCACTCTCCCGGTCCGCAAGTCCCGCCCACACCACGCTATCCCGTCGGTACCTCTCGATGACACGGAAAAGCTCGGCATGCTTCCGTTCATATTGCTCTATCCAGCGATACATCTCCGCCTCTGCGCGGAACCACTGCACTCGATCACCTGGGAAAATGTCAGAAACTGCCGTCACCGATATACAATGCACTTACTTTCCATTTTATCCTCGGCCAATTTCTCGTCGTTTCCCAGATTCCGTCCGCCCGTTACTCTTTCAAGCCATATCCATCCGTCCCTCTTCTTCCCCTTGCCCTTCTTCTCTTATCCTTCCCCCGCCGCCTCTCCAGCTTAGACGGCGACCTCTCTAAGTCGCTGGCCTCCGCCTCGGACGCCGACGATGCTTCCACGACTACGTCGTCTGGGGCCATGTCCCTGAGACGTTTTGCAGGACGCGGGTTCTCGTGGTACCTGAGGAAGTGTCAATATAGCGAAATTATTAACAGACTGCTGCCCTACCTGTGCGCTTGAGCGATTGAGTTCCCGTTAACAACTGTGGCTCCTCCCTCTCCCCCTCATCGTTTCCCTTGACTGGGGACGACAAGGAAGAGACCAGCGCGCTCCGGGATAACATCACCCCACTCTGCAAATACCAAGCCGTCCCGTCGAATACCCGAGAGTCCCCCTTCGCCCGATGTAAATGTGTTTCCTTCCTGCGCGTGTCCCGGTGAGTCAGCGGCGGATACGGCTCCACAGCGTCCTTCACCAGGTGGCCCAAATGGACGAGAGCATCCCGCGCCCTATTGTACATGGTGATCTCGTACGCCTTCATTAGCTCCGCTTTTTGAAGGCTCCTGTCGGAACGAGACTTCCCAGCCTGCCCCCGGTAGTCCAGCTCCCTCGTCCTCTTCACGGCGGACAACGCGTGAGAGGCGCTCCGCACCGCGAGGATGCCACTGTCGGCCTGGATACACCGTAGCTTGATCTCGCCCTCCCGCAGCTCCAAATCTTGGTCGTTGGCACCAACACCTGTCGCAAGTCGTTGCCCGTGTTTCATGCGATATGACGGGAGTTGGATCGCTGTTAGTTCCGGTTCGTCGATGTCCAGCGCGCTGAGCTTGAGACGCGGATATATCTCTCGCTGGCGTTCCCGGAATTTCTTGAGATTGAGGTTCAGCGAGTCGCGCAGTGTGGTGATGGTCGCCCAGGTGTCCTGCAAAGGATGCTCCTGGTGGCTTTTCAGAAGCGCAATCACCAGGATTCTACATCGCCGCAACTCAGAACACCCTCAGGCACCGATATTACATTAAAACACTTACTGCTCACGCTCAACGCCGATTCCGTCGTGAAGCCACCGAGCCACCGATGAACTCGGGTCATACTCGTCTTCACACGTCATTTTCTCTCGTTCGTCAGCAATCATAGACGCCAACATATTGTCGATGTGAGGACTACATCTCTTTAGCTTCAAGTAGGCCTGAATATTCCATGATGACTTACCTTTCGTCGTCTCGTGCTGATAGACACTATGAGGTGAGCCCCGCGTGGACTTGGTGGTTATTCGCGACATCCGCGACCAACGGGGTACTTCGGTAGGGTGCTGACTGCTGAGCTCCTGCACTACTGCCATGTGCACCTCGAAGAGTTGCAGGGCGGCAAGTCGCTCATCGGCAAGAAGTTGCGCTGTAAGAATATCAAGTCAGCTATATTATTACACCGACCATGAACCCTTACCTTGACGAAGTACCTTCCATTGATTTCGAGCGTCCATCACAAAGTTGATGATGTCCTTCCGCGCAGCCCCAGTGCTTTGGCGCGTAGAAGAGCCCAGCGGGTTTAGGAACGCCCAGATCCTCTCCGCCGTCTCCCCGTGAAAGTGCGCCCTGCAGCCGAAATACACCGCCTGCCAGATAGTCTGGCAATCGAGTCCATGCCCGTTGATGTGATCTGCCGGAATCTGGCCTTCCACCTCCGCCAGCAGCGTGTGTAGCCATTCCTCCTCTGGGAAAATGGTGACGGCCCGGTTGACTAGGTTCACGACGAACGAGCACCAACTGTCGTAGCTGTAGACCGTTGGTGTTGTTGTCGCTGGGTCATGCGGCGGTGAGTTGGCGTGCTTCAAGTGCTCGCGTTGCGCGTAAGTCCCGAGTGCGAAACTGTTTAACCCAATTAGTGCGCGGCCTCAGAAACCAGAGCCCAAGACTTACGCCTCTCCTTTGATCATGTCTATGAATGCCCCCACGACAGCGTGATCGCATGCGGAGGAGACCACCCCGCTCACAGCCGTATTGCCGTACCTGACTGATCCCTGGTGGCGAATAGACCCGATATGGGCCTTACACGGTACTTCCTAGAGTTCGTCGTTAGCTGTGGCTCTAAACGCATCCGAAATAACCTACCTTGTCTTCCTCCGAGACCACGTAGGCTTTCGCTATCTCGTCGAACTCCGCTTGTTTTGGAAAATACATCCTCCCGTCCGTCAGGGCTTTATCGCTGCCGTCGTCGCGTTTGAAGAACAAATTTGCCTTGAAGTTGCCATCAAGCGTTAAGTGCTGTGATATGAGGTGCCTGATATTCCATTAGCGCTGTCTCGTCGGTAAGTAAAGGTATGCGACTCACCGAAGATATTTAGGGACGTTGACCACCAGGGGCATATTCACGCCTCTTTCCGGACACGCCGCACATTGGACGCCAAGATATTCCAGCGGGCGACTAGGGTACGGGCGGTCGGCTTCGCCAGGGAGAGGATCATCGAGCCCGTGTGCATGCCCGCGTCGGATGATGGTTTCGAGATGCTGGTGGAAACGTGTAATCGCGAGGAAGTTGGCGTATATATCCTGAAACATTTCAGCATTCTAGTTTAGAAAACAGACTGGTCGACTTACTGGAACTGAGTCCTCGAAAAAAGGATCTGCCATCCGCTGCAGAACGTGGACGAAGTTGTAGGCGGAGCCTTTGCCCTGGTTCCGCTGCTCACGGTAGTAATCAAGCAGGCCCAGCGTATAGCCGGTCTTGGGTCCCTTCACGCTCCCAGGAAATATACCGGCCCGCAGAAGTTGCTGGAATTCGGGCGCACCGCGTTGCCCGTCGGGAGTCTGGCAGCGGCAGAACGAAATGGCGGTGGCATGAATGCCGTTCTTCTCCACCAACGTGAACGTGCGCCCCAGGTCCGCGTCGGGGCACCGCTCTCCATAGTGGCCGAGCGCTATCACCGAGTTCTTCAAGACTCGACAAAAATCTGTTTTCTCAAAGAATTTGTCCCTCGCATTCCAGATTAAGGCCCAGTGCGTGGGCATCGTGCGGTGTTTGTTCACCCAGCACTGGGGACAAAGCAGCTCTGCTTGCAGGCATTCGGTGCATGCAATCTTCCGCCGCCTTTTCTCTGGGCAACCGCAGGGGGTGAGCAGTTGGGCATGGTAGTGAAGGGACAGTAAAATTTGGAGGAACATGGGTTCCTCTGCCTTGAGTTCGTCCATATGCGCTACAGTCTTCACGAAAATTAATTTCCTGGCCACCAGCACACGTAAAAAAAAAAAACACCTGTCGCGTCTTGGCAAGTTGCTCGGTGCACGGTGCAGTGGTTTCGTAAGCAGGCGTGTCACCCGGAGCCTCTTCAGTACGCGCGTCCAGGAATGGCAGGGATAGGACATCCTGCGATGTCTCAATCTCAGGTGGGATGTCGAAGCGCGTCTGTGGTCGACTTCCCGTCGCGTTCGCCACGTAGTGGTCTTCGGATTTTGGAGCAGCGGAATCTGGTGGAGAGGTGAATTCGTGCTTTGGATCATCGTGGCACGCCCTCACCTGTGTGGAACGTAATTTTGTATGAGGGCACGCTGGTGGCAACGATCGGCGTTGATTTGTGGACAATTTTTCGGGCGGCACCGGCAGACTTCATACTTGCGGGCAGGTGGTTAACGAAGTGAGCTGCGCAAAAGAAAAACCGGTGGGTGAGCTGCAGTCCCATCAGCAAGATGACAAAACTCTTGCCGACTTTGGTTCTTTGAGGTCTCGTTTATCTCGCGTCGAAAAAATAAAAGCGCCGAAATGATGGCTAGATGCCAATGGACTATGTCCTGAATTTTTTTTTTGTACTCTTGCGGGTTTTCAGACATAGCTCGCAGTCTTGCGGTCGCGTGGTCTTTGGACGCTTGTTTGTTCGCGCACGAGCGCGTGCGAGCGCGCACAAGCACGTACAAGCAAAGTGTCAAAACCCCGATGCCACGAGTACTGCGTAGAAAAAAACGCACAATGGAGTATGCGCTTTGGCGTGATTGATGGCCACCCCACACCGCATCGAAAAATCCGCGAGAAGCGCGTTTTGTTTGACTATACAGAGGTGCATTAGTTCACGCAATCTGAGCATGTTGGTCCAGGTGCTCACCAAAAAGACAAAATTTGAATATCCCAAGCAGCAAAACCATGTAATGTCATCTGATATTTCTTTTCCGTCCACGCCATCGCGGGTCTGTCCCCGCCATTGCCCTCTTGTCCCGGCTTTACAAAAACGACCCCTGGCCGCCCCTTAAGCCTATATCAGATACCCTGGATGTCCCGACATCTCCCTGGACCCCCAGAAAATTAAAATCTTCGCCCTACTCACTACACCTGTTTGGGTGCAATTGATGCTTGCCTTGACCCGCACCCCTGAAGACGGATGTTCATCAAACATTCCCGGATCTCTGCGAGCACTCTTCTACCGCACTCAAATTCATTCCAGCCCACCCTAGCCTCTGACCTATTGATACCTCTACAAGCCATCGAAGATTCAATACTATCACCTGGTGTTTAAACTGCATATCTACTAATATTTTCGCTACGCCGACGGCCGAAACAATGTGTGTTTCGATCAATTTCATCGCGTCTTCAGCATGCAGTTATACCCGGAATTGTATTGCCGGAAAGCACGCCGTGACATTCCGGGACCATGAAATCTAATCTGTCCCTGTGTCTCTGGGCATGTCCGATTCGTTGTTCAATGGGCCGGTTGACTACATTTTTTCAAACCACTAATCACTTCAACTTCGAGCAGGTGAGCTTCATTCCATCCAAGGATTCTGCCTAATGATTAATTCAAGCAATTTTATCGTTGCTGAATCGATCCATTTATATCTGGGGAAGGGCAGCAGCCGTCATTCTTGAATATTGCTCATCAAGACCAGGGGGCATCCTATTTATGTGTCTGGTCTCCTCTATACTCACTAGCTTGCTTAGACTCTGAGCATCCCGCTACTGGAGTAAGTCTGTTCGCGAAGCTGCTGCAACCAATTGTTGGAAACCCTAGTCAACTAAGCTTAGAGTACGTATGTTCCGAGGCCAAAATTATCATTGTATAGACCAGGTACATGTCCCCTTCCCACAGACAGATTCACGAACCTCCAATGACTTTTTATGGTACTGAATCTCTGGTTGGATGGACGGAGGTACGTTGATTCGATTATCCATTACAGAATATTGGTGGCGTGTGAACAGAAACGTCTTGGCAGGTAGACCAAAAGCTATTTACAGCAGGACACCAAATGTACAGAAGGGGTACAAAAAGGTCTTATTGAGCGAACATAATATTTTTGTGTGAGGGACATTATCGGCTTGTCTACCGGACACAAATCTGATAGCCAGGACAGAAATGTGATGCCCGAGGACAATAATAGTACACGCATCCAAGCAATTACGATAGCAAAGCAACTACAAGTTTGTAGTCTAATTCAATGTATGTAAAATGCCGGTTTGAATGAGAGAGAAAAAAGGGAAGAGGGACAAGGGCGCCGACATAAAGTCCAGCAAAAGCTACTGACAAGAAATCGAGTCGCGTACCGGCTGACAAAAAGTCTAGCTGGGTGCAGGCCAACAAGAAATCGAGCCCGCTGGGCGCGCGGTTACGCCCCGCTCCTCTTCCCACGGGTTGCCGGTTGTCGTTGAGGAAGAGGTGGAGGGGTGGTACAGGAAGACGGACTAAGTGAAAGCGAAAGAGGATTGATGGCATCAGCACAGCCTCGTATTCCCTTTCTCGTCCCCGACCAAGGGGGTCCAAGGATAAGCATTGCCCATATGGGGTTGGGTAGGTTGGTTGGGCCCCGGCCGCCAGAAAAAAAAATTGTATGCACTTTTATTTTGCCCTAATATAAGGCCTAGAACCTTCTCGCGACTTCCCAAGCATACTGTATGCAATTCTGACGGGATATTACTGCCGTCAATGGCTTGGTTGGCTATAAATATGGCCAACATCACTTTTGAACCGTCCTGATCAGGCAAGTCATCATGTGATCCCGGAAATGGTCTGGACCAACGCCGAAGTCTTTTCCTTCAACTCACACCAATTTCGTAATTCAACACCGGGATGGACTCCGACATGCCATCTGAACGTCCCCTAGAGCTCAAAAAAATTCTAGCGTCAAATTTGAGGCTTATATAAGCGAGTTCCCACGGTAGGTTGGTAGGTTGAAGCCCGAAAGGTCGTTTCAAAAAAAAATTGTAGGTGATATCATATTTTCTTATCGTTGGACCCCCTTGTCCCCGACCACACTTACCTTGGCTTCTCCTCCCCATCCCCTAGGACTCAGCTTCAACGACCCTAGTCATTCTGACTTCTCTCGGATGAGTACCTCTGATCCAGACTTCTCGTCGGATCCCTTCACCCAGACTTCTCGTCGGGTTTTTTGACATGTGCCCTTAGACTCTGTTCCCCAATCCCATTGGATAATTGGTGAGACCTTCTTGTCGGATGGCTACCCCGGATCCCGACTTGTCGTCGGATCCGTTGATTCGAGACTCCACGTTGGGATTTTACGTCCGCCATTTTTTGCCGTCGAGGCATGAGCTGACTTCAAACCCTTCAAGACCTTGGCTGAATTTACTGTGAGGGCGTGCCGCAGCACCACAAGTGTCACATCAGGATTCAAGCCACTGTTACTACCTCACAAATATCGCCTAGCTGTCTCAATCCGGAAATCGACGGGTCTCATATCTTTCGACTGAATTCCCGGCGTTGGCGCGCTGAATTTCACTAACATATGCTAGTCGCAACATCGGCGCTTCGAAATACTTCTGCATCTTCCTGTCTTGTTCTCTACCACCATGGAAGCTCCGGGTTCCGAATCCAGTATATTCGCTGAGCCATTTAGATTGCAGCATCGGCGCGTCTGAACGCCTTTCCACTTTACTCTCTACCACCATGCAAGTCCCGGGCTCTGAATCCAATATATTTACTGACCTATTTAAATCGCAGCATCGGCTCGTCGGAACAACCTTTGACTTTAGGCATGGCTGTAATTCATTGAGGTAAGGCAATTGGGTAAATTTTCCACGGTAGCTAACTATTGGCAGTCTACGCATTCCTTCCGTTTTGGTCAAACCGAGCTCG
The DNA here is from genome assembly GCA_029204335.1 of Mycena vulgaris. NCBI lineage: Eukaryota > Fungi > Basidiomycota > Agaricomycetes > Agaricales > Mycenaceae > Mycena > Mycena vulgaris. The sequence goes on from JARGYA010000418.1 coordinate 30,649, forward strand.
CTACGTTTTTTTTTGGGTTAAGGCGTGCATGTATTTATTGAGGTAAGTCAATCGGGTCTGTACATTTTTCACGGTAGCTAACGATTAGGCAGGCTACTTGATCTACTACGCTATTCTACTACGGTCTTGTTCGTCAATCAGTCAAGTCCACGGTACCGAGATGGAAGGGCTTCTTGCGAGGGCGCAGGTCCTCCTCATCGGAAGAGGAGATGTCAATCACGGCAAGGGGTCTCTTGACAGGGGTGCGCGGGACGTAGTGCTGGTCAACATTGATTTCCTATTTGAGTGCACAATAGACGACGCTTTGCGTTGGACTCTGTTTTTGTTAGCCGGTGGGTGGCATTTCCTCGCTTCTTGCTTCTCACCCAAATCAACCCACTTGTCTGAAATCTAGTCTTCATCCCCGCACCGACACATAACCATGGCGAAAGCGAAGAAAGCCGCCAAAGAAATGTTTAGCGCATACAACCCTGCCGACGTCCCCGACATCATGCCATTTCCCGACCTCTCCCACGTTGCCTTCACAAGAGGCGAGGAAACCGCGGTACCCAAACTCAACGACTACCAGCGCAGCTGGATCCTCGACGTCGGAATCCGCAATCTAGATCTTCCCAGCCTGTCGGGAAAGTCTGCTGCCACCGCCTACAACAAGGTCAAGGACGAGGCTTTCCAGGCCAAGGCATTCCAGCACACGGTGCAGCCGGGGGATCGGGAGGAGGAATCGTGCCTCCCAGCGCTCGTCACCGATTGGAAAGTCAAAAATCCCAAGAAGAACAAGAATGACCGCGACGGTGTCAAGGACGGTGACGGTGCCGACAGCGACCAGGAGGAGGACGAGGGTGTGCGCGTAGGAATGGTGCGTGGATACACCAAGGCAGGGTGGCGAGTAGTGAGTATTTCTTGTTTTCCCCTTACCTCCCTCTGGACGCAAAGCTGACATCATCACAAAATAGGCGATGCAGAAAGTTATCAGCAACAAGCGGTCAGCGGAAAAGTCGAAACTAAAGACCAAGATGGACGACCCCGGCAATTGCATTCCAGAGGCTCCCGCCCCCGTGTTGGCGAAGCTGCTCGGCCTCGGCGCGTACACCGGTCGCGACAAGTTTCGCGAGGATCGTCACGACGAGATCCACGAATATTCAAAGACTTTGAATGGCCCCATGAATGCTGGTGGCAAGTTTCGGAGAGCGGAAAAGTTGCTGTGGGCGAAGGAGGATCAAGCGTCATGGGAAGCGGCGGTGGCGTCCGATGAGAACGTCGACTGGGTGGCGTAAGTTACTTTCGCTGAAATTATTTTGTTTCTCGACTAACGGTTTCGTCAGACGTCAACAGCTAGTGGCGACTGGCTTTCAGCACATGGTTAGCAGCTTGCACGCCAGCGGAAAGTTCCGCCCGTTCGTAGCGACCATGCTGATGGCTTGGCTCAACGAGGAGGGACGAATGCAATTCGAGTGGCAAGTTTACTTTCACTCAGCCTGGCTTGCGTACCACTTACAGTTAAAGCAGGGCAGAAGGTGTTCCAGAGGACATACATGTCCGCCAGTCGTTCCAGCTGCAATACGCGGAACCGTTCCAAGCCGTCGTCAACGGCATGTATGAATGGGCCGAAAAGCCCCTCAAAGGTAATGCAAATCTAACTGCAAATCTGTCCTGTCTCACGTGTTGTTGCTAGACTATCTCGCCACCCGCAAAGATTCCGCGAAGTGTACGCCACCCATTTTTCCGGTCAGCGCCGATGCCCTGGACGACTTATCCCACAAGCGCCTGGTGGAAACAGTTACGACGTTCCTAGCAGAGTCGTATCGTGGGTGGTTCCTAATACACAAAATAACTTTCATTGACTTTACTTGACAGATGCTGCGTTTGGGAACGAAGAGATACCGTGGGCGGCCATCGCCAACGAGCCCAACGAGTATTACAACGCCGACGGGTTCTCGATAGGCTTCGCCTCCACCGGGCTGGCAGAATTGACGCGGGCGCAGTGGGACGACTTGGCTATGGGATTGGCGTCTGTCGCGGGCGAGGGAACTGCGGGTTTTTTCCGCAAATCGCGTGCCTCCCCGCCACCTCCTCCCCCGGGACCCGAAATGCAAGGACCACTTCCGCCTCCTCCTTCCCCGCCGCCTCCTCCTCCGGGACCCGAAGGACAAGGCTCACCTCCTCCCCCGCCGCCGCCTCCCCCGGGACCCGAAGTGCAAGCGCCCCCTCCTCTGCCCCCACCGAAGAAGCACAACAAGGAGGAGGAGGCGGCGCGAGTGCAGCGGGAGGAAGAGCTGAAGCAGAAGAAACGCGAGGTGGAGGCCGCTTGTGTGCAGCGGGAGCAGGAGCGCGAGAAGGAGGAGGAGGCGCGTGTGCAGCGGGAGCGAGAGCGCGAGAAGGAGGAGGAGGAGGCGCGATTGCAGCGGGAGCGAGAGCGCGAGAAGGAGGCGGCGTGTGCGCACTGGGAGAAGGAGGGTGGCCATCGCGAGGGGGAGATTCAGTCACCGCCGAAGAAGCGTGGAAGGAAGCGCAAGGCGGATGAGCAGCTTGTTCCGGAGGATGGGCCTGCGTCAGATGATGGACGTGCGAGAGGGCGCCCATCGAGAACGCGTAAAACGCCGAAGGTATATTTTAATTCACTCACTCTGTCGGCTTCGTCTCATTTCAATTGACAGGAGGCTGAAGAGGAACGTAAGAAGCAACTTGCGGCCACACTTCGCGGGGCTGGGAAACCAGGGTACGTTTTGTGTTCTGTGTGGTGGATGACAACGGTGCTCATGAATTCAGCTGGGAGTACGTGGACAGATCGCCCACCAAGGGCGCGGCCGTCAAAGGCAAGCGCGGGTCTACCAGGTACGAGATCGCGACTTTTAATCTACGCACGGAACTTAAGACAGATCTTATAGAACTTAAGTCTCCCGGAACTTAAGTCCACGGCCAGAACTTTGAAACCCGAGCCCTTGGATAGAACTGAAGCGAATGTGGAACTTGAGTTCGGGCGAACTTGAGTTCGACGTTCGTGGAATCTTAAGTACTGTTCATGTAGAAACTGGACTGAAATTGCAACTCACGTTTGGGGATCTTAAGTTATCACAATATCTTAAATTTACCAGGACTTAAGTTTCAAAGAATAATAGGTTATAGTATGCATATAATGCGGCTCTATCCTACGTAGCCATGACTTGAGTTCTCTATCACTCAAGTCCTCTGGTGGTCTGGACCCCCTGGAACTTAAGATGAGCTAATAAAGTATTTGGGACGACGGGCCGTAAAAATGGTTACGCCCCCGTACCGTGGGCGAGGTTGTTTCGACCTCCAACGGTACGGCTGAACCCGTATACGGTTCCCCGTAACCGGCCGTTTACGCGTAAAAGACGGGTACACGAAAGCGGCGGGAAAATCAACGTGCCGATGATGCCGAGAGAGTGTCAAGGTGCTATCCTTGCCCTGACGACATTACAATGTGCCGGCCGCACCTCTGCTACAGGGGAATCTCATTGCCGATATGCTTATCGGTGATCTCGCCGCCGGGCCGGACCCACTCACACTATGTTGACAGATTTTGACTAAGTTTGAGTGGCTTTTGCTCCTCATCCGAGAACTATGGCACCTCCTTTTTTCCTTCTCATAGCCAATACGAGCTGCATTTGGATTCATCTCAAGCTTAATTTGATGTCGGCTAGCCAAGGCCGTAAATACGGCGTAAACGTACGGTACGTAGGGGACCCGTCACATTTGACTCGACAATCGAGACACTCAACCCGGGGCGTAAGAAAAATACGCCGTATTTGTTACGCCCGTGGGCGTAAAACGGACGGTTTCATGCCCTACTCTGCAGTTCAACACGATCAATGTCATCAAGATGACATATCGGCAGATCTCGGCAAGATCTCGGTGTGGCGAAATGCGGCGAGACCTTATAAGCCTAGTCTCCCGTAGTCAGACCATGAATCAAAGAAGTTCTTTTTTTTTGGAGTGGAAAAAATCTTGATTATGTTATAAGCCTGGCTCCATGCCCCTCTCTCGTTCCACCCTCCACGCACTCATGACTATTTTTTTCGCCGGTGGCCCAGTGGCGTCGGTTACGTTTGCCGCCGTACCCCGCACTTTGCTGGTCGTCTCCCGCCCCCTCACGACTATTCCCAACTGTTCACCATGTCTGCTGGTCTCCATGGCCCCTTTTCTTTTCTGCTGCAGTGTTATCTTTTCTCCTTTGCTTACGACATCGTCCTTGGTCTCGATTGGGCTGGCCACTTCCGCGATTCTCTCACTCACATTAGTTTGCGGCCGGGTCCAGCTTCAGCGCTTGACATTTGTTTTCCATATGTGTGTTTAGTTTCTCCCTCTGAATCTTGCCTTCGTGCTTACCCTTTCCAAGACATCCCTCCATCCGCCCCCCCTCCAAGTCTCTGCTCATCCTTTAGTCATTGAATCTGCCTTTCTCAGCACCTCGAACCACATTTTTTCCCGCCCGCTATTTGTCCTGTGGGAGATTTTTCTTCTTTACATCTCACACTAATTCTTTTTAGCTCAATCCTCCCATGCCCCTGGTCTCGCGATCCCGCTGGTCTCTATCTCCGGCGGTTCGTTCCTCCCTTTACTTCTTTTGTCACTTTTTCAATTGTGCTTTCCAGGTCCGCCTGCCCCCCGCTAACATATTTCTCGGGCTGAATTTACTCTTATGTCTGTAAATGGTACGTCGTTATCCTGTTTGGTTTTTCAGATAGATTCTGACTTGTGTTCAGGGCTACCTGCTACTGCTGTTAACATTCAAATTAAAACTGAAACTGAAACTGAAATATATTCTCATGCCCCCATTGAATCTCTGAATCCTGCATCTGTCCCTCAGTCTTCGGATTATTGTGGTTATACTTCCACTCCACCCCCGCCGACCCACTCCTTCCTCTCCTCGGGCCCGCGGCTGTCGCTTCTTCCTCCCAACACACTGAGCCTGTTTCCCTCCACGTCCACCCAGACGAATTGTTGGCCAGCTCTCTCCTATCACCTTCCCTCTAATTAAATATATTCACTGCCGATCAAAACACCTTGCTTGTCCTGATGAAGCTTCGCCATATCAGCTATGAGGGTGACATATCCAGGTCTTCCGCTCGCGACGCCGTATGATGGGATTGTCTTTCGGGCTCCTGAATCTCATTATGCAGCGAGACCCACGTTTCAGATAAATGCTCATACCAGGTATTCGGTCTCGCGTTTGATAGCGCTAAGCTTATGGTATTTGCGGCGCTCAGTATCCGGTTGTCAGCTGCTGAATCTACTTTACCAGACACGTCCATTGACCTGATTGGGAAGACGTTAGGCTTGTCTTCGCCGCTGCGTGAGTCCAGGTTTCGTATCTTCTCTCCCCTTTCCTCTGGGCGCGATGCCTTCATATCCGCAGATTCAGACCTCACTCGCTCATTCCGAATTGGCCAGAACGTCCGATGTCCAACACCGGTACGCGAGCGGTTCCCTTAGACTCCCTCTTCCCTCCTCTGCAGCAAGTACACTCAGTTGTTACTTGACCGGGAATGCATCGAGGACGATCCTGTGCTGATATGGCAGCGCTGCCTGAGCCTCTGTCCTATTCACTGTATGTCTCGCATAGATGCTGCGCCGGCGTCTTCAACACCGCCAAGATTAAGGGTACGCACAATGCGATGCGGGTGAGTCATTGTTTTGGGTTCTGGTTTTTTTCTTTGCGGGCGAGTGTATTTGTGAGAGAAACGGGTATCGCGTGCTATGCGATCACCGTGGGACGGATTGGTGTTACTTTATGTAATACCTTTCCAAGAGAATATGACATATACTCGGCTTCAAATACTGGAAACTTTATATAATCAGTCAACACAGCTTTCACCAAAGAAGTCTTAGATTTAAACAAAAGCTAGCGTCGTAGTTCAAATATGTAAGGCTGCTATCAACTAATAATGCAAGTGCAGGCTGTTACACCAAGTTGACGATAAAACTAAAGAAGGATGAGCGCTGGCGGCCCGGCTTGAGAATCACGCAGGTAGCGGAGAGTGAAGTTTCACGGTAGTAGATTGCAAAGTAAGGATGATAAAGATTGATTCCTCTTACAGGAGGAGGACAGGCCTCTTATATACTGCTAGCTATTGAGTGAGTCATAATTCACTGACTCAAACTGACTCAAACTAACTCAAACTGACTCTAACTGACTCTAACCTGCACAGCAAAGCACTGGAAATGCAAGGTCAGGACTGAGTCATAAGGCAGTCTTCAATCGTGGGAAATAAATACTGAATACGAGGCATGTAGGCTAGAATAATTGTAAATAAATGCCTACACACTGTAAAGTGCCAATATCCATCACACAAGGCCGTCTGTTCAAAGCTATAGACTAAATACGAGTCAATCTGCTCGTCATTAAGTCTATCCTCGCCTGCTCGAATCCCGGCAGACGTGTATCGCAAGCTTCTCTGTGCCTGTCTGCGGTGCTTCATCAACTCCGTGCAAACGGTAATGGCATTCACGAACAATGTCGACTCTGGGACCGGTGCTTCTGTCTAGCGAAGCGAACGAAACTCGGAGATCCCTGGTGTGCGTCCTCCGTGTTCTTTGGCGTCTAATCCATTTCTTCCGAACGAACATGGGGCACATCAGGAAAAAGCCAACTGGCTATGAGGTGTTATATAGATGTGCATAGACTCATATACGATATAGATGATATAGCACGGCGCTATAGCGTCTATATTTGTCTATGTCTATCTATATGTCAACCCATAGAATCCATAGCAATTTGGGTTTTTACTAATGTACGTGCATTCTCTGTGACCCACAAGGGCCTTGCCTGCCGAGTGGTACCTGCCTCGTTTAAGCGGCACGGTATTGATATTAAAATTACTCTAACCGTATGCGCTCGTAACTCAATTCGATTCTGTGGAGCCGCACCCGGCACTAGTTCAATTGAAAAGGTGCAAATCTCATGCGGTCCGCGTGTACTTGTGATCGTCATCGAATTGGCTCGTCCTCGCTCTCGTTTGCAGTTAAGAAACCCGTCGATTCCGGCCTGTCCAAGCTGGCCGTTGTGTCAAGAAGGTGACCCAACTGAGCACACAGAATCACCGCATGCTGGTCAACGCCCTTGTTCTCATATTCAAGAGAGGCACGCCCATTTTGCATAGGACCCGGTAGGGATCTCGAACCAGTTTGAAACCCGGCAGAATAGAATTTAAATACAAAATCAATCATAGTGAGGAACATATTTCCATATTCAAGAAACCAAGCCACCTTGATGCAGCTAACCTGTCTCAATCATTTCGTGGGTCTCCACTAGCAACCGTAACCGTGAATTTGTCAGATGCGGAGGTGATTCCCCTATTGTACACGGCCACAAGCTCGGGGAATGCCTGTGCAGCGCGCTCGGGAAAGGCCATTAGGAATTCGCGCCAGTCGGCCTTGCAGCCGTCGCACAGCTCAACGCCGCCGAACCGATGGACGGTCTCCGCCCCGTACGATACACGGTAGTGGCATGTGTCACAGAGTCCGTCTCCGGCCGTCTCGAGGATCTCTGCGAGCCCCGGAAACAGGAGCTCGTCTTCGCGTGCGAGGGCATCCCTGTAACGCTGGATTCTCTCCTCGCCGACATCGTTGGAGGCGTCGATTCGGTTCCAGAGCTTGAAATTCGCCCGGGTCTGCATGACGACGTCTTCCGTCTCGGGCCTGCCGATGGTAAGGTCCTCGTCGACGAACCGATAGCGGCGCATCATCATGTGAATGGCCCCGCCGAATATGCGCACAAAGTTGAGGACGACCGCCATCTTGGGCTGGCACGCCCAGGCGGCGTCGAGGGCCCAGAGTACCTCGCGGCACTGCCGGAAGGCCTTGACGCGCATGTCCTGGGGCATGTATGCAAACGTACTGTGGACTTCGCCCTCGGAGCGATGCTTGTAATAGCCTACAGCGTCGTACATCGGGATCGCGATCTCGATGAGCATTCCAAACTGCTCCTCGGAGAACCACAAATCGTATACGTCGTTGCACGCCAGACTGGCTACAATCGTGAACCGAACCAGGCCATCGCAGTCGCGGAGCCGGAACCAGCAGCTGGGCGACTGCACCAGAGAGTTGACGTATCTCCGGAACAGTTCGCCGTTACGTCTGTTACTGGATTTGTCGGCCGCGATGAGGATGAAGCTGCGGAACTCGCGCGCCATATCTTCGTGTTTGGGCGTGCCACGAAAGAGAGTCGTCAGGATGCTCGATAATGAGTAGCCTAGGATGTTGTCGCCCTTCATGACTTCGACAAGGCTCCCTTTGAACTCCGCGACAATGCCCACCACGGTAACGCGCACAAAAGCGATGTACCGGTCCCAGTTGGTGTAGTGCGGGATAACGCACCGCGTGTACTCCCACGCGCAGGCCAGGATCTCGGCCTTGACTTCGTCGGCCAGGTCAACGCCTTTCAGATCATCCGCAATTTCGGGCGGGTAATACCAGGTATCACGCTCGCGGGGCGCCCGGACTGACGCTGGTCTCTCCGTCTCGCCGTTCACAGTATTCATTCTGTCCTTGGTGCACACGTTGGGCGAAATTCTAAAAAAAAAAAGCTACCGAGTCCTGATGGCAAGATAAATCAGCCGTTGCCCTCGAGAGTGGGAAGACTATGCATCCAAGTCAATTCACCTAGATCCAAAAGAGCAAGTTGATGGCGCTGTTGAGGGAAGGAAGATGGGTGCTTGGAGGCAAGACATGCCTTCCATTCGTGCCTTTATTGCGCATGTCATGCATCCCTGCCGGTAATATCGGAAAGACGTCCTGTTTTAGTCTTACACTATTTAGCTATGGCACATTATCCGTTCTCTTAATGAAATCGTCGGCTTTCATTTGTACATCTTGGTTCCATCCCCATCCAGTTTATCCCCTTCCCTGCAACTCTCCCCCGTCCATGTTGGCAGACGTCAAGTAACCTACGCGCAGTTTCATTTAACTACACCGCCATTCGGTAAAGTTCTTTTGTAAATGTTTGGCACTTGATGATCAAACGGTGGTGCAGCACTGGTGCTGACAACGTTCCCCAAACAAAAAACATCATATTCCTCAAGGCTTCTATCTGAGAACGTTACAGACAATATTTCCTGAGGTTTCCAGAGGGATTCATCATGGTATTCAAATTCCCTTACATAGATCATCCAGTAGTGCGTGTAAATCAATAAATTTCAAGCTATAAATATACAAGATCTGCACTCGCTGTCGCCCGCACAGGATGTAGCCGTATTAAAGTGGACTAAATAACTGTGGTGGGTACCGGGAGCAAGCCAGCCCTGCCCGGCCGTACGGCAGCGGGGACTTGAGCAAGCACTGGTGGAAGGAGCTAGGCCGGTGTGCATGGGTCCAGAGAGTGTTGGGGTAGCAAGATGCACACGTGTTGAAGGCGCTGCCGCCGTCGTGCGCGCAGACTTGGCCGCAACTCGCGTGTGGCATCGTGGAGGCCATTTTGATTGCGATGAAAGACTTGAGTGCGCCCAAGCAGGACGATGGCGGCAGCAGTGCAGTGGAACTTGATTCAAATTTGAGCTTGGCACTTAGATGAACTTGAAGTTGGGGGGACTTGAGGCACGAGTAGAGACAGACTGAGGATGAGGCTGCCAGAGGGGGTGGTTGCTCCGACCTTGATGGGGTGCGACTTGAAGGTGGGACTTGAAAGTTGGCCAATCCATTATCTTACCCACCTGGTGAATTTGGGGTTGCAACGGCTACATGAAGACTGAGTCAGAGTGACACAGCATTTGTACAATTGAACGACCACTCGACCTTTTTCCGACGGGACACAACATTTAATTATGTTGTGAACGAACGACTTGCGAACGACGCGACCAAACCCGAACGAGGGAAAGATTCTTGAGCAGCCCTTATAATATCCACATTGACATGTATAAATGAATATTACATGGTTTGGAACATTTTAGATGATGTATTCAAGGCGTCGAGTAAACACTGCCATAACATTGCAAGAATGTATTTGAAACATTCCGTCCCAAATGTACTCCAGATGTGGGTGAAATGCGGCCGGGAAATCTCATCAGATGTTTGGTGATTGTTAAGCCACAAGGTTTGGTAAATCAAAAACTCGATTGGGGGTGTAACAAGACATACCTTCTCTTCACTCCGGCGGGAAGTGGAAGTTATGAATCGGGGCTCCTTGACCAGCTCAAATTTCATTGAATCGGAAGGTGTGGCTTCCTTCGAGAACGATCGATGCTATTTATGTATGATGGTCGCGCCATCGTATGGCCGCGAGTTCCGTGGTTGCTATTTTCTGTCGTATTTCTGGAAGTGATCTAAGAATGCACCTGTCGTCGGACCATACCCGCGGGTATGTACCGCGATTCTGCCATCGGCTAATGGGAGGAAGAGTGGGGTTCATTCAACGACCGTGATTCCTTTCCGATGGATGGGAATGATGAACGGAGCTTGTCAGTTTATAGAGTGCACCGAACTGTCCGTTTCAGAGAACGATGGTGAGGGGATTAACCGTTCTTGGAGCAAATGGTCCGCAATTCTCTGTACATCTTTGCGTGGTTCCATGAAAAGTGACTTATGAAAATGGTAAGGAATTTAGACCCATATTCATGTCAATATCCATAGCCCAGTACGAGTCAAATAACGGGCATTTCCGTCACGGTGCAGCCTAATTCACCTCCTTTGAAGACACAACACATTGTATTTAGGGTGGTCGGATAGGGCCTTGTGAGGCACCAATGGCAATGAAATGTCACATATGCATGATATATTTTTCAGTTTTCATTCAACTCTGAGGAAGGTTCCAGCCAGTGAGCTGTGTTTCAACTAATATGTTATTTGATGCTGCACAGCCTGGCTTTAATGGAGGAGAGATCAAGCCCAATGCAATTGATGCCGAAGACATCATGAACCAATGATTTGTGGTCCGTACATATATCCCAGCATGCGATGAAGCTCCTTTGTACCCTCATGTTCATTGGGAAAACAGTGCAATAAGGCTCCTCCTATTTGAGGGTGCTGCAAGAGACCATATGAGTGCTGTTTACTTGTAGCAGGTCCAAAGCTTTTGTATCATGGAGACCGAGGGTTTGGAAACCACATGGCCCGTGCGCACTTCAATCACTCACGTGAATTATTACACGGTTAGGCTCAGCGGTAAACCCCATTCAGTTGAGCCCTATTGGACTCAAACGAATTGGGTTGAGCCCTTTTAGGTAATTTGATGCCCACAAACACCGTAACCGCGCCCAAGCGCAGACCGAACTGCGCCGCGAGAACGGCTCCAATGCGGACACCAGCGCCCTCTTCTTCGGTTAGGATTGTCTTGAAGAGGACAGCTTCTTTGCCCCATGAGGCATAATACTTCGTCCGACGTCGGCGGTCCAATTGGCTCAGTTGTTTACGGATGATGACTCCCCAACGCAGAATCTCCGTTATGTGTGTCGTATGTGCGCTAGTCTGCTTTTGGTAGGGTTCGCTCTCGGTTTATATGCGTTCCTCTATCTTCACACGTCCTTCCAGCCTTCGCCAGGGACCTCGGTGTACAGCGGGCTTCTTGACAGTCAGCGACCTCCGGCATTTCAGCACCTGCAGGATTTAAAGGACACCGTCATCCATCGCATCATTCCCGCACTCCTTGGTGTGTCCTCGAACAAAGTCCCCATTTCGGGATGAACTACGCTCTTGGCTATCTCGGGCTCATTGCTTCCCTGGGACTGATATTCAATCTGGTTCGTCGACGAGAGAGCGTTGTTTGGCGCATCGTCGGGCCGCCATCGCCGGGATGGATCTTTGGTTGCGTTCGAGCTCTCTCGGATGTGTGCGGAACTGACGAGCACGGGCTCAGGCCACCTGCTGCAGTTGCTCCTCTCTGAATCGTACGGCGACTACGAATTTAATTGGCTCAAGTTGTATGGGCCGGTCTATCGGATTGAGGGATGTTTTGGGGTGAGCACGATTGTCCACCATTGCTCTCTGGCTCAAGGATTCACAGCAAAATCGCCTGATGGTTTCCGATCCGGCGGCGCTGCAGCACATCCTGAACAGTCCTCATTTCGTTTACGCACCGGTCATGCAGCATAATACAAATTTGTTGTTCGGCGAAAGAAGTTTGGCGGGCGGGAAAACTAGCGGCACGTCTGTTATCCTATATCTGGTCTGACTGAGGATGCTGAGGGCCGTCGTACTGATTCAGTTGAAGATCACAGAGTGCTCCGCGCTGGCTTGAACCCCGCATTTACCGCTGCCGCTGTACGCCACTATCAGTCGGTGTTTAAGAAAGAGGCCGACATGGTGAGTCTGATCCTGTGAAAGAAAAGACAGCTCGCTGGATGCAAAATCTACAGATCACGGAAAAATTGGAAACCTCACCCGCAACTTCAATGGATATCTGCCCGCTTCTCGGTATCGCAACTCTCGGCGCCGTCGGCGGAGGTGCGCGCTGAATCCTTAATTTGAGAACTATCTCACACTCTGGGAAGCCGTATTGGGTTACTCGACGGAGGATCTAGGCAATGACTTCGTAATGCACCATAACCAGATCATGTATGTGGAATAAACCCAATTGAAAGTGGAAAATCATTTGACAGCCGGATCTCCAGGGCGCTTGCGTCCACTCGGTCCGCTGCGCAAATCTTTATAGCCTCTGTCGGAGCATATCTCCCCATGTGGTTGTTGGGAGCCATGATCCATCTGCCCACTGTGGCCTTCAAAATTCTGCGTCAAGCAAGATTGGACGCTCGCCGGATCGGGGCTCAGATCGTCCGCGAGAAAATGGAAGCAGCAAGCCACGGGCTCGAGCTCAATAACGACGTCTACAGCCTGCTTTGTAAGTACTCTGGCGATTTCTCGATATTTCACCTACTGTGTATTTCAGTACAAGATAAAACGGCAAAGGCTTTGAAACCGGACCAAATCGTGGAGCAGACAGCTGAATTCATTCTTGCGGGCCAGGATACAACGGTGGGCGATTCATCAGGGCCATGCGATTTCATTAAATTTCTACCTCATCTTCAGAGCAATACCTTGGCGTTCGCGCTCCTAGAACTGGCACGCAATCGGGAGTTCCAAGCCGAACTTCGCGCTGAGATCCATGCCAATATTGGAGCTGGCCATAACAAAATCGTTTACGATGGTATGCCGCTGCTCAATGGGCTGATAAAGGTGGGAGCACTTGATTCTGCTTCGCACTCGTCTGATTGAAATACACAGGAAACGCTCCGGATGTACCCAGCAGAAGCACTCACGGACCGCATCGCTTTGAGAGACATGGTGATTCCACTGACGGAGGGCATCACCACTACAAACGGTGAGCGGATGACTGAGATACCCGTTCGTAAGGGACAGATCGTCACGGTGGCCATCGCATCCTACCAAAGGTGCTTTATATATCACAATTCCCTTCCTCAACTCATACATTGCTTCCGATGAGACTCGAATCTCGATGGGGTGAGAGACCTCATGAGTTCAGGCCTTCCCGCTGGTTAAGCGGTGAAACGCACCAAGGGGAGGCGGTCGGTCCGTACGCAAATCTGTCCGTCCCTCATTCTCTCGTGCCATCTCCACGCTTCACTCCCGCAATTTGTAGTCTAACTTTCCTAGGTGGTCGGCACACGTGCATCGGGTGAGCCATTTCATTGCAGGGAAGTTATTCTGGGGCTAACGCCGTCTGCACAGATGGCGCTTCGCGTGAGTTGGTCACTGGCCATCGTTCTCAGTTTCTGATTATGCTGTATCAGAATTCTCCAGATGCAGGTCATACTGTGCGAAATCATCGGCAAATTCTCGTTAGATCTCCCGGAAAACAATCCTGTGCGAACACGGATCGCCAACACCCTCATTCCGACGGTTCAGAGTGGGGAGAAGGGTGTTCCGCTCCGGATTACGCGGATCCTGTAGCTCCAGTTCCGGGGCGGCAGCAAGGTGGTAGACGTTGTGTCCTGCGGAAGATTTCTGAGTTGATTCAATTCGTCGTGATGAATTTATGATCGCTTGGAAAGCGAAATCTGCCTCTCTATGAGTCCGAATCGCTTGATTTTATTCCGGAGGTGCCGATGCTAAAAGTTGGTGGGGAAAACCAAAACGGGCGCAGATTAGGCGCGGGCCTCGACGAGATGGGTTTTCATAACCCGCCTGGGAACAGTGCAACACATGGCCGGCGGCTTTCCATCTTTGGCGTTGTGGTGCGATGGCTGCCCGACGTAGTCTGGAGTTTACCGGGTTTTCATTTCATACTACTGGGTATAAAGCGGGCCAAACACGAAAAAGAACTCAAAAAGGGAAGGAATTCGAGAGAGACTTAGAAATTTGGTAGAAGCATGTACCATTACTCAAGATAAGACAAATGTGGAGCCTCGTCCGTTATCCACCCCTTTGCATCTGATGGGCTTCCCACATCTTTTACATGGAACTGTGCATGGAACGGGGGGGGGGGTATATTATACTCGCGTGGTCCACAGACTGAACAACGAGTTTACGGAAGACAAACAAGTAGTACTGTACGGGTGGTTATCCACACAGAATTCTACCAGATGCCAACCAAGCACCACACCATTCCAGGGGTCAATCATACAAGACGTTGGCCATCTGTGGACTGGCTGGCCGATTGTATGGCAGGACCGCTGGTTAAAACCCTGTGGGACCTGACCACCAGCATGATATGCTGGTGTGCGGGAGGGGTTCTCTCCTCCCAGGTGAAAATCCTCAGCATCCACCAGTGCACAAATAGCTGTCGTATGTCTTTCCCTTTGCAGGTGCATGCGAGACCACGAATCAGCGTGTTCAACTTCCGAAGAAGGTCCACAGCTGAGAAATTAAAACCAGTCTCATGTCGTGGCAAGAGACAGGAGTAGAGCCATTCAGTGTGTTCAACTTCCGAAGAAGGCCCACACCCGAATGAATTCCGTAGCATCCGGAAAACATCGAGCGGACGCTCGGAAAACATCGGACATCGAGCGGATGCCCGGAAACAGAACAGGGAACACACTCGGAAAATATTATGAGGTGCAATGCGCAGAGATACCTCGAGTCGGCACCAGCACAGCTCGGCACCAGAAGAGCCGGACGTTCAGACGAGTACATCTCAGAACACCAAGGAAACGAGGTTGAATCTACAGGGGAATTCACAGGGGTGGAAATACACCAAGACGTCTCGGCGTCAACACTCCCGGACGAGTGCAGTAGTACCTGGGCGAGCCGTGCGCGGGAATGTGTGATTGTTGATCCGATGTGGCGCAGGCGGCCGATCGGATCCGATGGTCCGTGCGCATCCAGGTCTGGGGCCAAGAAATGCCGGCGCATCGAAATCCCCATCCAGAACGCTGGCAAAGCCATCTGCATCCAGGCGCATCGTGCGCACACCCCGGACGATACACTGAGTCCATTAAGATAAAACCGGGGTTCCGGGGCCTCCATAGGATCCAAAATACACGGAATAAGGTGACGCCATCCAGTATGTGCCAGGTCGCCCATATTCGATTTTTGAGTGCCATTGGGCACGCCGGCCAGAGGATGTGGCCAAAGGTCCAGGGGATGCACCGCACACAAGTGCTCCGCGTGGTAGTCGGCCTAGTCCAAAAAGGAGCCACGTTTCGCAGATTTGGGAAACCGACACGATGGTAAGACCTGTTCCACCTCTTCGGATTCCGAGAAGGTAGGAGTTAATATTGTTGCTCCCGGGGCAATCCTCTTCATGACAGCGGCGGCATGATTGGAGAGCCCATTTACGCTGATCTGGCGCAACTATCCTCCGACGCTTCGGGAGACTGGAGCATGGAAGATATCAGAACCAATCTATTATTAATTGAATTCATACTCTCCGAGAGACTTCATGTTCAGTCTGTTGCAGCTCGGAACTTGGTGGCAGTCGCGGACGCCGCGTGGTTGCCCACTAAAATATAAATTCTATTGAAAATGATAATTGAAGAATCGGAGACTCTTCGCACCTGCTACCAATGGTGGACGATCCGCGTGGGGAACTAATCGGGTCGTGCATTGAATTTTAATCTAGATCAAAATCGAGACCGAACAGAGTTCCTGCCGCGTCTCCGTCAGGCCCGTCTGATACACGGGAGCTCGGAGCTAACATAGTCGATACAACGAGGCTGGTGGGCACCACACCTCCACCTGGTCGCTCTTCCCTTCGTCGTTTGCGACTTGGGCCCAGCACTGGGGACGGGTCACTCGCGGTGATGCGTGAGTGCGAAATAGCGAGCTGGACTGCACTTGAACCTGGGATCACCTGATTCTCGTTGATTTCTAGGACACTGCGGTGACGATTCTCAGAAACGGTGATTCCTTTCAGAGACTCCGGGAACTGAGCGCTCGAGGCAAGAAAGAGAACTCCAGTTTGGTGGACAAGATTTATTTTTGCTGCGATGAATGCTTGAGAGGCGTGTGAATTGCTTGTTTTTTTCCCCCAGCTTTTGGCGTATGCGGATAGAACACCTGTGGTAAGGTAGTAACATTTCTTACCATCAGCTGTACGATTCCACTCTTTTGCACACAATTCATAGTTGATTTTCTTCTTGCCGTGTGCACTGGCCTTGGCCGCGTAAGCCCGGATTGATGTGAAGAAATACTTGCGAGCATCTAGTGATTTTGGTGGAAGAATTGGATGGGCAACTCCTTGACGCTGACGAAGCCCGTCATCATTGCTATTTAGTTTGAAAGGTCGGCCACCAGGCATTCTTCGTGTGCAAATGAGGACCCAGCAGGCCGATTTGACGCAATTTGTGCAGCCCTGCGCAAACAAGACCCCTAGTGGGTACGGAACATTTTCGTGGCAAGAAAGGGGGCAGAAAGACGGCAGGCTGCGGTATAGTGGTGCGAAGTCACAGCGTCACAGTTATCTGCCAGTCACGCTGTTACCTGCCATTTCTCAATTGTAACCTGCCATTTTTCAATTGTAATCTGTGAACATCTGTGTTAAAAATTCTGGGAATACAGAAAGGCTCTAAGGTCTTTTTAAGACACCCCAGATTATTCTCAGGATTTAAGGAGCTCCCAGTAGCGCACACTGTAAGAGTGTGGTAGGAAACGCATAGCCACTGGCAAGTAACAGCCCAGCTGATCGGAACATTAACCCCACGGGGAGCATCAGTAAGGTGGTCCTATTTATGGCTGCCCCGCGGCTTGGCGCCTCGCCACGGCTATCTAGCCGCAGGGCGGCGAGGTTCTACCAGGTGCCAGAGAGGCGCATGTCGCTAGGTGACGGCAGGCGGCTCGCCAGATCCGGGCAGCTCCCGGAAGGCGGCTGGCCTACCGCTTGCCACGGCTTGGCCCACGGCTCGCCTGATGGCCGGCTATGGCCGGGTCTAGCTATAAGGCGCCTGAACGCAGTGATTCCCCAGGGCGGTGGGCACGGGCGAGAGATTGCTTTTGAGTGCATGCACGCTGAGTAGAAGGGGAGTCGCGGAAATTCATCAAATTTTATTTTCACAGATTGCTACAGAACTCAGGGCCGTGGCTTGACACTCTAAAATGTACCCATTCCCTAGGCTTGACTACCGACGATGAAGTCAATCGCTGAATCATTGAGATTAGTGACTGTCAAAAACCAAGAGACCAACACCGACGGTACCTGCTTGCACTGTCGTGATCTTCTCGGCTTCCTCGTCCGGAATTTCAGTATCGAATTCCTAGCGGTGGGCAAGTAAATAAAGGAAAAAAGGCAACAGTGCCTCGCTGTAATACTGACCTCTTCCAATGCCATCACTAGCTCGACAGTATCTAAGCTATCTGCACCAAGGTCATCGACAAAGCTAGCAAAGTTCACAACCTTCCAGGCCGATTAGCATTCTCTGACGGTGTTCGGCATCTAACCAGAACCCACCTCTTCCTGTTTGACGCCCAGTTGCTCTACAATAATCTTCTTAACACGCTCTTCTATAGTCGATTGGCGTATGAACGACTGGTGAAACCCAGCGATCCTGAGAGTGTTTGGCCGCGAGACGGGAAACACGACTCGTCCTACACGAGGAGCATGGCGAGGGCGAACTATGGATAAGCTCCGAGCAACGACTCGGAGGAGGGACATGATGAATGTGGTGGGTAGAGAAAAGGTGGTGGCGCCGCGCCCCTTGAGTTGGGGAGCGAACAGAGTCTGACCCGAAGTACGTACGATGATATCTATCCTTAGTTTTTCCTTCTGCGGTAACCTCGGGGAGTTAGAGCGCTTCCAGGCTGTACTGGAGTTGCGCGGCGAAGGTTAGGCCGAGAATTACGGGGTACGGTAATGCGAACAGGCACTCTGCGTCGAGGCGAGCCTGCGGGAGGGGAGGGGAGTATTATTGGTGGTCGATGCTTGGGGGAAGCGAAGGAGTCGACATAAATCCCTACTTCGCGTCCCTTGAGTTGGGAAGCGAACAGAGTCTGACCCGAAATACGTATGATGATCTCCATCCATCGTTCGCCCTTCTGCGGTAAGCTCAGGGACTTAGAGCGCTTCCAGGCTCTACTGGAGTTGCGCGGCGAAGGTTAGGCCGAGAATTACGAGGTACGGTAATGCGAACAGGCAGTCTGCGTCGAGTCGAGCCTGCAGGAGGTGATGGGGATATTATTGGTGGTCGATGCTTGGGGAAGCGCAAGAAGTCTACATGATTTCCTACGTCGCGCTCAGGGATGCAGGAGTCATTATACCACATAGTTGGGTGAAGATGGGGAGCCGGAGAAGTTCACAGCGGGCTGACCTTGTACAATACGTGAAGAAAATTCGAGGGAAACGAATATTTTCAGCCAGAAATATCCCTCCGACTGGAGATTTTTCAAGACAGGAAGGAGAGGTTGAATATTCCCGAGATGCCCGAGGCGAATTCGACAACACTTATAGTAATTATTTGATCTGATTTCATGGGCTCTCGTACCTACCTACAGATAGCTATCGCGACAGCACTTCAGCAAGGTAATTTTGGGTATGGTAAGTAATGATAAGGGTATTTTAAAAGAGCTTTATAATCTGAGAGACGAAGAGAAGTGAAAGTAGGATAACGTGCGGGGAAACTGTGAGTAGTGTGAGGAACTTGTACGGGGAAAATACAGAGGAGTGAGGTATAATTTGGACAATTGCCTTCCTCGTGCGTATTCATGTTTTGTCAACATCCCAGGCACCGGAACCTGTATAACTATCGTCGACCGTCGTGCCCATCGAAGCCTCCTTCATCGGGAGACTGAGCAGCAGCCCATGCCCCGCGAGACCGATCAAGGTCTTCTACACCACCGCCATGCTCTCTGTAAACGCGCGCTGCACCTCGCCCCGTAGCGGCTCGTCCAGCGCGCGGATTGCAGGGATGACGGTACGGGATCTCGAAGCCGGCGAAAACTCAGCGACGAAGGCTTGATGGCGCTTCTTTCTGCATGATGTTCTGGGCAGAGAGTCGGGCTCAGAAAGTGGCAGTGAGCAGAGGTTGAGAAACAGAAACACACCTGGAGGATCGTGCCCGAGATGGTAAAACCCCAGGTCTGTGCAATGTGAAACTGAATGGGGGTTGTGATTTTAGATGACTGATAAAGCCCGCCTGGAGAACAGGGCGCGGGTGAACGAGAACAGGCGAACGTGGAGGCGGCGGCATCTGATTCCGCTGTGAATGAGCCAGTTGCGGCTACGTTGCCGACTCCAATGTTGACCTTGCCGTTGATGCCGAAGGGGATCTGACTGTACCCATGAAATATCCATCTACGTCAGACTATCCCCCGGGTGCTCAAGAGACGCAAATATATATGAGAACAGTCGCAAGACTAAGAGATTGAACGTATCCTGCCAGTGAAGTACTGAGTTGATCCTCCTTCATATTATGCCCGACAGCGGTGACGGGTTGTGCTCGGCATTTGTTTAGTTTGAGTGATGTGACAAAAGAAAAGTCACCTGACGAAAAGCGCACAAGCGTCCGGCGCCGGACAGTGCCCAGCATCACTTCTCCAACACGTGTTTTGTGAGCCGAGGAAATTTTTGTGATTTATTTCTGATTTTCTAGGCCAGGAAACCGACCAAAAGAATGCATTTGACACAAGGTTGTGTTTTTTCCCACGGTGTTTCACTTTTTCCAGGACCAAAAAAAATAAAAGTACCTCCAGATGCCAGTAAAAGCTCTGGGAAATTTTGAAAGTCACCTAGCCATTTTATCTATGTGCTCATCCTGAATTATAAGGGCTTCTGGGTCCCTCTAGACAGAGAGTGGAATGGGCCTCGTATAAGCGAAGCCGACACGTGACCGCTAACCCTACCGAATATGGGAATATGATGGCATCATTAGGGTTTGTTTCACTTTTCCAATGGTCAAAAAGTAAAATCTTCTTGGATCAACTAACCAACCACAAGCCATGTTCCTTAGCTTCTCCTGGCCTGTTTCCCACTGTTTTTAGACCTACCCATAATGAGGGCATAATGTAGTAAGAAGTTGAAAGTTTTGACATGTTTACTGCCAAAAGCGGAACCGTGATGTGATGATGGGCACTGGACAACTTTGAGCTCCCCTATTGTTTCGCGAATATCTTCAGCAGGGCTTCCGTTTAATTCGGATTCGGCCGTTCGGGCTGTGAACTTCACCCTTTTTTTACATTGATCAGTGGAGGTCCGTTGTTCGACGAAGGATGATGAATTTATGGGCGAACACACTACATACTTAGGCGGCATGCAGGATCTGTGGCGGAACGCCTTGTGCAGTCCCGGTGGTGCGGAAAGATGGCTGCCAGTGGGGCAGAAGCAAGGTACACTTGCGCGTACGAAGGGTGGCACGGTGACTCGTGAGGACACGAAATGTGAAGACCCGCAGAAGAATGTACACACGGGCGGGCGTCAAGACAGGGGCAGGATTGCAGGGGAGGCAGGGAGATTGGGGAGAGCGCATCGGGGAATATGGGCGGAACAAGGAATGGCGTCTAGGGAGCGCGGGTTTGACATATGCGCGAAGTTTGCCGACGATGGAGTCGTCGAGGTGGGTGCGGGAAGGAGCGCGTGCAAGCCAGGATGAGCGCAAGGACCGGAGTACATTCGCGAAAGACGGAGACGTGCGGAGGGCATGTACCTTGTGCCTTTTCCTGTACATTCCTTTCAACGTCCCGTTGTTCAAACTTCAAGCCTAGCACACTAAATGACTCGAGTCACTCGACATTTAGACGGAGTTCAGTCACAGTAAGTAAAAGATTTGGTGGCCTCAAGTAAACAGAGCTTCACTTTGCTTACAGTTACTCACAAGTTATTACAAGTTACTTGACCCGCCAAGTTAGATCAAATCAAGTAACTTATGCCATCAGATGGCATCAATCCTACCAAAACTTAACTTGTGCACGTACTTTAACTTGTGCCTGTAGTTTACTTTACTTTACTTTACTTATGAAATTAAATTACCCCACCATAAGCAAAGTAAAGTAAAATTTCGCTGGGTAAGTTAATTTTCATAAGTTACTTTTCATGGCACCCCCGGTACAACACTAACCCGTACCGGCTGGCTCTTGGTCAACTGTTTTACGGTACGGATACGGCACTCCCGTAGCCGTAATTACCCGTAATTCATACAGCCGTAACCGTAACCGTACGGCGTCCAGCCTTCAAGCTTTTACATAAATTGTGGCAAATCCAACCCGTCACGGCCGTGACGGCCGTGCCGTTGACCGTGCCGTCTCGTCAGAGTTCTGCAACCAGAGGAACAGGCCTCTGGAAAACAGCCGTGCCGGTAGAACAGGGGTCGAATCGACGGGCGGCTAGCGCCCAGTGCACCTGTTGATCCTTTGTTTGCCTGTGCTTTGCGTGGACGGCGCGTCGCGGTGGTCACATGTGCAAACAGGTGCTGGTTTGACAGGTTGTCGGGCTTCCGGCGTGTTGCCGACGTTCAGCGGGAGTTTTCTGGGCGCTCCGTTGGGTGCTACCAATCCAACAGGCGGAGCTTTAATTGGGCGCTCGGAGGATCTTAGGGAACTTGCTGGGTAGTCTCGTTAACCAGACGTTCTGGATAGTCTGGAGTTTGCGCGGGATGATTCTATTCAGGAACCCGGCTTTCAACGGAAACCCCCCTAGCCGAGGAAATCCTTCAAAGAGTCTAATTGGAATCCTATCCGGTATCACCGCCATCAGCCGATGACTGCTGCGAAGTTTGAAGTCCAGAATGTTTTTTGCTCTCGGTAGTATCGATACAGTAGGTGGCGTTGGTGTTGGCCCCATTGATGCCAGACTCCCATCCTGCGGAACGTCAGAATGCACGGATAGCACGCAACATAACAGGCGGACTTTGAAGGAAGTTCCCCGGCCCGTTCTGGTGGGCGGAGGCGTTAGACGATCCAACCACCGCGGTATCGACGGGGTGGCCCTTGATCATGGCGATACCTTGCTCGATTCCCATGCGTCCCCTCTGCGCCATTTCGTCATTGAGGCTGGAATCACGGTGCTCGACGGTATCAATGGCGCCCATCGTCGTATATCTCGCGATGGGCCCGGCCCGTCTTGAAAAAATAATTGTGTCCATTATGTTTGAAGCCGGCGCCTTTGCGTCACCGAACGCTCGGTGGGTAGATGCCCAGTTACTTCTTGTGTGTTCTACTTGCACTTTTCCGGTCCCGAGTGCAACGGCAAGTCCAGATAGGCGACAAGTTAACAAATTGCCGCTACTGCAAAGGGTTGCAAAAGCACGACAACAACTTCGAAGAGGATTCAACTGACTCGGAGGTGAATGCTCTATAATATCCTAGGGGAACCGCGCTAACCTATTGACAAATGGACTGATATGATGTGCAGTTATAAATTTTGAGTGGATGCAGAAATATTGGCCAAGACCAATACCAGTTGGAAAAATGTTGTATAGCACCTAATTAGCTTCTTACCTTTAGCTTGGAGTCCCAATACAAGTACTGGTTGCAGAGATCTTCAAGACGATCCCACTTCGAGGCTCCAAAGAAAACCACATGATCGCGCGGGCCGGAGCACAATGTCCATTTTCGGACCGCCGCCGGTCAGAGGAACCCCTAGAATTCGGGTTTCCAAATAACACAATCATTTTACAGGGGTTTCCCTTGAAAGCCGGGTTCCTCAGTAGAATAATCCTTTACCGCGCGCTCGGTGTTAGGCGGTGGGGGTTATTACATAATTGTCGGACTTTGAATTTCATCAAAGGTTCCCCCGCTTCAGCCTGACCACGGCGAACAAAGTGTAAGAAGCCAAAAGACTTGGATTCGAAGTTAGAGAAGACCTGTCTGTCGTGCTCCCCATGTTCGAAGAGAAATGCAACACTGCAGTGCTCACGTGGCCGCCCCATCAAAACTCCGCATCGCGATTGTGGGGTCCAGGTGAGTGAAAAAACCGAGAAAGCTTGTTATTCGTGTTTAATGCACGAGAATCCACCACATAATGTCGAAAGACGCGTCGCAATCGTCGTTAAAGGGTTCGAGAAATTTGAGATTACATAATAATGCCCACCTCGGATCAAACACCTCGGGTAATCGACACACTACAACATCGCGAGGTACGAGCGAATATTTGTTGTTCTGTTTTTTTATAAGAGACTACGTTCTGGAGGGATAAGAACGACGGGCGCAGGTTGTCTAAAAATACGGTACTCGGATCATTTCCGGTCGGACCGGCAGTCACCCGAACGTCTGGATTCGAGACTACTGCTGGGCGCTTAGAGTTTGAGGTGGACAGCTGACTGATGCGGTCCAAAGAACTGGAGCAAAAGTCCCAAAAGCGGAACTTAAATGGCTTCGGACGGACACACGCAATTTTATAAACTCCCTCGACCCGCTCAAGTTGCCTGTTGCGGAGACCAACCTGACCGGTATTCGGAAATGAATCTTGCTTCTCTGTCGCGTATGTTCGGCACTCGTGGCACTCGTATGGTTGGGCAATATAAGAGTCGCGCCAGCAGCTCTTCCAGTTTGGCTGCCCCATGCATCTTTTCTGGGTCTCATTCCTCCCCTTCGTCTTCGCTGCGTCCAACCAATTCATCCACCCCTCGGTTGACCCCGGAAAATGCCTCACTGCAACCTCCAACGCGGACGGTACCCCAGTCACCATCTCTGACTGCATCATCTCCGGCGACTCCACTTCGCAGAACTGGACGGTCTCTTCAACGGGCACGCTTGTCCTGTACGGCAACCAGTGTCTCGATGTCACCAACGGTGTAGCGGCCTCTGGCACGCTGCTGCAGACCTGGACGTGCACGGAGTATGCGCCCCCCACCCCCCAGATCCTGGACTGTGTCTAACTATCCTCAGCAATGACGCGAACCAGCGGTGGACGGCTGGCGGCGCGTCCGGCAGCATCACCTGGACCGGGAAAAGCTTTTGCCTGGATCTGACAAAGGGTGTGGACGCAGACGGCACCGTAGTATGTCCCCACTTTCTTCCTTTCCCGCCTCTCCATTTCACCTCGCCCGCAGATGCAAATATGGGGTACTTGTACCTTTTAGCACTACTCAACGATGGTACTTACGAACGAAATAATCCAGCCTGTACCCCACCAAACATCGATGAAGACCAGATGTTCACGATCACGACCGGACCCGGCTCCGGCGCCTCGACCCCGCCTGCCACCGCAGAGTCGAAGTTCATTCATCCCTCAGTCGACTCTGGTATGTGCTTAACTGCGACCTCAAACGCGGACGGAACACCAGTCACCATCTCTGAATGTATCTCCTCTGGCTCGACTTCGCAGAACTGGACGGTCTCTACATCCGGCACGCTTGTCCTGTACGGGAACATGTGTCTGGATGTTACCAACGGTGTAGCGGCCTCTGGTGTGCTGCTGCAAATCTGGAGCTGTACTAGTCAAGATTCAAACCAGTTGTGGACGGTTAGCAGCACATCTGGAAGCATATCTTGGACCGGGATGGGCTTCTGTTTGGATCTCACCAAAGGTGCGGACGCAGACGGCACTGTAGTATGTCCCGCCCTCTCCCTTTCCCGCCTCTCCATCTCACCTCGCCCGCAGATGCAAATCTGGACCTGCATTCCGCAAAAACCCGACGCCAATCAACGATTTACCCTGACAACGACACCCGGTTCTGGGAGCACTAGCTCGGGCGGAGACTCCGTCTCTATCCCCATCACGGCTGGGTCCGCAACTGCGGTTACAGGCAATCTCCTTTCGCTGTCAATCGAGCAAGACCGTAAATTTATTTGTTATTCGCTATCGCGCTCGCTCACGCAACGCAGGATGGCTCGACTGGTCTGGCAATGCCACTCAGAACACCTTTTTCTTCAATTGCTTGGACAACATCGTCGAGATTACTGGTCTCCCACCCCAGATCAGAATTGGCGCGGACAGTGAAGACCACACGAATTTCAACCCTAATGTTGAGGGCGTCCAAGACCAGTTCCCTCCCCCGACGACCACGGTCCCATATCCGGAAGCCTCGAGCATTGTGGCCGGTCCGGGATTTTATCAGGTAACTTGTTTTTTTTTTTTTTTTTTTGATTTGTGGGGTTCGGCGTGATACTTACCCGCGTCGAGGCCGCCAAAAACCTTCCTCCAGGCAAGTCCGTTCAGCCTGCGACCCGCGCTTTGGCTCATCCCCCCCTTTTCAGGGACTGGAGTGACATGGGGCGTGAACTTTGGCGGAGCGAACCTAACGGTCGGCCCACTTTGACCAATGACGCATGCCTCCCACTCAAAATTGAAACTTATTTTAGGCCGTTTTCTTGGAAACGCAGGCAATCATTACCGCGTTTGGGTCGTCGGCGTTCACTCAGGCGGGCATCACCCTCGACAATTTAGAGCTGGGAAATGAGGCCGACTTGTACAGTGGCAATGGCCTGCGTGCCTCGACCTACACCGTTCAGCAATACACCTCGCAGTCAGTGCCTCGAGTATTCGTCCGCTCCACTGCTGACTCGTCTGCCAGATGGATCACTTACGCGACGAATCTCACGAACACCGCCAAGCTATCGAGTTCCAACACCCGCATCTGGGGCGGCGCATTCGCTGGATCGTCGCATACCACAACTGGGTTCTCCCCACAAGGCATTTTCGCGAACGGCATCCTCAATTCCGTTCCCGGCGGCTTCATTAAGACCATTTCGCAGCACCATTACTCGTGAATGTTCCCATCTTTGCTATTTTTCTGTGCTGATACCCCTGCTATCGCAGGGGCTCGTTCTGCGCCGGAAGCGAAAGCCTTCTTCAAGATCTGATGACTAAGGCGACCATTCGTTCCAACTTGGCAAGCTTCACTCCCGATATTGAGGCGGTCCACGCCCAGGGACTAAACTATGTGTTTGGCGAGACTAACAGCTATTCTTGTCACGTAAATTGGTCGTGTTTTCTGCATGTCAGCTTGCTAAAGAATTCAGGGTGCGCCGGGAGTCTCTAACACTGCTGGGGCGGCGCTGTGGACTGTATGTGCCTCTTGATATTATGTCCTGAGTCTGTCCTACATTCAAACTAGTTGGACTATGCTCTATACGCGTAGGTGTTAGATTGATTTCCCTACTGTTTCTCACGCTCGCAGCTCGCAAATTGGCGCGACGCAGGTATACTTCCATGAAGGCATTGGTTACAAAGTGGGCGATTACTTCACTGTTTGAAATGAGTCCTGAAAAAAGTTTCAGTACAACCTGGTATGGTGGATACGGCCAGCCATATATATGTATTACCCTGATTGGTTCTTCCACTAGATCCAGCCTCTGACACTTACGCGCTCAATTTTGGACGGCTCAACCCTTGCCACGCCACAAGCCCCTCACATCCAGCCACAATACTACGCCGCAATCATCATCGCCGAAGCGATTGGCGACAGCGGAGATACACAGGTCGCTGAACTCAGCATCAGTGACACCAGGCTTTCGGGCTATGCTTTCTACGAAAATGGTTCCCTCAAGAGGGCTATCTTCATTAACTCCTTGGCGTACCTCACGACCACGACCACCGCCCGGCCGAGCACGCACGTGAATCTATCCTTCAGCGGCTCAGGCAGTGCCCCGACGTCGTTCTCGGTCAAGCGTCTCATAATAAAGTGGGTAGTGTCTATACCCTCCCGAGACGTGGAACTGATGCTTGGCACCAGTCATGCTGAGGATGTATCAAACTTGACCTGGGGCGGGCAGACGTACGAGACGAGCGATGCGCGTGTTAGTGGGAGTTTGACGACTGAGTCGGGGACTGTGGCGGGTGGGATCGATATCCCGGCGACTCAGACTGTAATGCTTTCGTTCAATTAGTCTATATACCTTTGTAGCTGCACCAACTGCCCTACCTTGCCCACTTCCCTTTCTCCCCCTCCCCGCCTCCGCAGCTCCGAGGCCTTCCGTCGGACCATCTGCGGGACTCTGGGGGTATACACAAATCGAGATGAGAATCGCCCTGGGCGAGACGCTGCATACGCGAAAACAGATGACAAAGATGAGATGGTCGGCTCGGATAATTCAGACTTATAAAAGTATATTCAGCTCTCTCAGATGCGGATTCGCCCATTGGAAGATTTTAGTGGCGGTCCCATAAATTCCACGTACTTTGAACATGTGTTCAGGCTTGTGCATCACGAGAATCCAAGCTTGGACGACCCTCGGAGCCCTCCATAAATCATGATTAACATTTAATCGTAGGCTGCGCACCACACTTTGCTCTTTGACCACGGTGTTGTTGCGCCGAGCATGCGTGCAGATTTGCTCTTGATATCCGGTGATCCCATTGCGAATAGGAAAGTGGCACGTCGACGGACCCGCGAGTCCGCACGCTGATCGGGTCGGAGCAGCCGGTCGAGTCTGGCGCGCAGACGAGCGCTAGGGGTGGATCGATTGTGATCGTGAGCGGTGGATGAGTTGGGGACGACGCACCGGTCGTGCGCCACCGGAGGCGTACGTCGGATGGCTAAGATTGAGCGCCGTGGGACATGGTCGCCCGACGACGCCGAGCGCGGCGCGGTACCGCCATGGCGGTCACGAGCGGATGAAGGAGCCGGGGCATCCACTACCTGTGGAAGCGGCGCTGCGTTGGCAGGATGTGGGCGTCTCCCGCGGAGCGTAGATTCAGTCTGGGTCGGATACGCGCTCGTGGCGCCGGGGTGACACGGCGGGGCGGTAGCCATCGGCGGGCCTGCGTAACGCACGGCGTTGACAAGGAGGGCGGCGGAATATAGGGCGGAGAGCTGGCACTGTGGCAAGCAGGGGATGCGAGCGCGGAAAGTGCGCCAGTCGTCGTTAAGTTGCCTTCATGTGCGTCGTTGATACGGAGAACTGTGATGAGTGCACCAGGACCTAGGAGCATGGAACACGCGGAGAGGACGGGACTGGTGACGACCGGATGGAGGACGCGTAGCTGAGGGCGGGTAGCGTGGGACACGCTGAGCGACTTGGAAACGCTGGCAGAATTTCAGCGCGCACGATGAGCGGTGCGAAGTTGGCCGCCAGTGGAGAGCGATCACTTGGAGATCGCGGATGCGCGGCACCGAACAGCCGAACCACGTGGCGGGCGATGCCGAGTGATCCGTCACGGTGCCTTTCCTCTTTAACCACCACCGTCGCCTTCTCTGCTCGCTGACAAACTTTCCTGTGCTGCTCTGCTCTGCTACTCTGCTTAACCTTTATGGGTTAGACTGGCTATCCCTACACTGGTGATCGGAGTCTCTCGGACTCCTTGCGTTGCTAGCTTTCTCTTGCACGCCTACGGCCGCCCATCGACATCCCTGCAATCGGACGTCTCAGCAATCCAATTTTACGGTGCGGAAGACTTATCGCACCGATCCCCTGGTCACTACTACAGTGATCTGACATTCTGATCTCATTGGGTGTTCTTCCACTTGCTCGGGACTCGACTTCTCGAACGCCACAGATTCCCCGTACGATTCACCTTTTTCTTTATTTCAAATCGCCCGCATATCCCAATGCTATCCTCCACAGCAGGAAGGGCCGACTGCGGACCGCACTTCCATTCCCTGAAGCTTCTTGCTCATAATATGCAGCAGACACCCGTTCGATTCGGGCTTGGACCGTATGTTTGCAATCGAATGTTTTTCTCACTTTTTATTCACCGCTAGGTTCATACCCCCGCGTTGGAATGTATAGTCTCTGTCGATTTTTATGCCCGCGCCTGCGTCACATGGAAGATGGCAGGATTGATACCCTGCGGTTGCCCGTTTGACTCGGGCTTGGCCGTGGGGAGGAGAAAAACTTTTTTCTCGCGTGGGTGGCTTGACTAGCGAGATTTCGTTGAATCGGTTCGTATTACGACTAGATTGCTTACTGCGCTTGCGGGTTCTCACCCCACTGGTGTGTGCTGCTGGCTTTCGACATCATCTCCCAAATGTGAGTTTCAATAACCTAGAGCCCATTTCATACTCTTGCGCCTGTTCACGCTCCATGCCACTGTACCCAGGTTCAATTGGGGAGTGGCTTGCCCTGTATAATATGTGCATGGAATCTGAAGTATATGCAGGAGACGCCCGTTCGACTCGGGCTTGGACCATGAGATGATCGACGAAACTTTCTTTTTGAATCGGTGGTGCTAAATGGGTCTTCACAATGAACGAGCGGCTCGAGATCGACCGCTTTCTGGCGTGCACGCGCTCTGCCCAAAACCGCATCCTGGTCCCACCAGCTGTGGTACTCCAAACATGGAGCCGAACCCTTCTCAAAGAAGAAAAACTGCCAAAAGATTGGCTGAGAGAGCCCAAGGTTTTAGTGGGTATTGCGTCGAAAAGTTCCCGTGCCCCCGCTTCGGCAGGATAACCAAGGGTGATTCCGCACTAACCTGAGTCCCACACTACGGCTTCCCGCCGTGTGCATAATCGCATTTCCTTGGGGGTGGAACCCTACTTCTCTCACTTTAAAAAACTTGGAGGTCGAGAACCCTCCACACTTACGCAGCCTAGCAAGTTAACCGATTGTTAATTGTGCTACGGTTGACACCGTACCACCAAAAAAAAAAAAAAAAAAAAAAAAAAGAATCGGTGGTGCTACCCATCGGGGGCTGATTCATTCACGCGAGTGGGTGAGCGAACTCTTGTGCGCGTCGCTCGTATGGCTCAATTTGATTAGCCGCGTTCGCGGGATGTTATTGTATTTCCTGAAGATATCTATTCGCCTTCGGTTTGTACTTTTGAACCTGCATGCACCAGGATTCTCACATCTCTCCAGGTTCCATTTCACAGTGTTAAGGTCCAAGTGCGGAGTGGCCCGCGCCTGCATACTATGATAAGTGTCGCCAGACTGTATAATCTGCAGGTGACGCCCGTTCGACTCGGGCTTGGACCATGGCTCAGTCTCAGCGCAATTTTGTTTCACGACTGCAGAATCCACGAGAGTACCTTATTCTCGTTCTTTTTATTAACCCCACTCACATATTCTCATCCCGGGGGTTGGATGTCCTGGGGAGTACTTCTCTTCGCTTTCGGTTCGTTATTTTGAACTTCCAGTTATCATCCGCCGCAGCTAGCCTCGCTCCACTCAAGTTAGGAGGAAGGTCCACCTCTGGAGTGGCCCTCATTTGCTTTTCATGAGACAGTCATGTACATAGTATGCGGGAGACGCCCGTACAACTCGAGCTCTGATCCTTCGTGACTCCAGATTTTGGGGTAGTGGGTCTGTCATTTATTCACGTTCATATCCATAGTAGGACGGTCCAATTGCGGGGTGGGCCGAACCTGCATCGATGGCAACAGTCTAACCATAGTATACAGGAGACACCCGTTCGACTCGGGCTTGGATCATGAGGGATCACAATGCCATCTTTTTCTTACTCCGCACCACCGATACCTGCCACCCCTGCGGCCGAATGAAACGCAGTGAGATTCTTTCTTTGCACAACTTCTAAAATCATCCGATACACATCTAACCCAACCCTTCGGCCAGAATAGATTCAGGAGACCTCCCGTTTGACTCGGGATCCGGGCGTACACAAATCGTCGGCCCTTTTCGTTGAGCAAGACGGACGGACTGGAGGAACACGTTTCTTCGGGCGGAGATATTTAGACTGAGGGGATTGTGATTCTGCTCTCAAGGCGTCGAGTGCGCTCGGAATGCGTGTAGCAGACGAGTTTATGCAAAGACGCTGCATTGCATCTGAGACCGGATAGCGCTTGGCGCGCATCTGCCATCCATCAGGTTTGGCAGGACGCAAGTTCGATTCGAGATTCGATCACATCTCCTCAGATTTTTCCTTCGCGAGTCCAGATTTGTGGGAATGGGGACCTCGGTTCACATTGACATCATTTCATTGACCGCGTTCGCAGGTTTCAAAACCCTATATATTTCGTGGAGAACTTTCTTCGCTTCCGATTCGTCATTTGTTTTCCCCAGCATTCGCCATCTTTCTCACAGTTATTCGACCACCACTCTACGATGGAAAGGTCGAACTGCGGAGTGGCCCCCGCGCGCGGTGTATTTTGAAGAACGACATTACACAGTGCACGAGGCGCCCGTTCGACTTTGGCTTGGACCGTAGGGAGATATGTCGGAAAAATCGGATTTGTCTGATCAGGTCCTGGCGAGACCTGACCGACATATGAGGCCTGGTGAGGGCTGATCAGGTTGGGCTAGGAGACTTATCAGGGCCGGTCAGGTTCTGGTCAGGTTCCATCAGATCCCCCCGTCCCCGAGGATGAAAAAATTCGGAGGAATAGGA
Source organism: Mycena vulgaris (assembly GCA_029204335.1). Lineage (NCBI taxonomy): Eukaryota > Fungi > Basidiomycota > Agaricomycetes > Agaricales > Mycenaceae > Mycena > Mycena vulgaris. The sequence goes on from JARGYA010000418.1 coordinate 62,147, forward strand.
TAGAACAAGGACATAATGACCTACATCGCAGGATTCTGTTCAAAGAATGAGTTGCAGATAATTGAATGAATCCAATTCACCAAAATACTCGCAGGAACCGGTGGCCGGAACACGGTACATAACTCTGTTGGTGTCCTTCTACTGTGCACATAGATATGTTGGATTTCTCATCTAGTCTTTCATATCATGTAGTTACACTCAGAATAAAGGATACAGTATGAATGTCAGTAAGTGGCTTACCTTCACTTGGAAATGCCTGCACCAGGTAGCTAAGGACCCTCCAAAGAGGGTCCAGTAGCTTTTGAATTCGACTGAGATCTCCTGGTCAGCGCAGGTCAGCCTTCATCAGGCTGATCAGGTCGGTCAGGCTGGTCAGCCCTTATAATCGGTTTTTGACGCTTGTCAGCCTACCCGGGTCCTGATCGTCTGATTTGACCTGACCAGCGCATGTCACTGCTGATCAAACAATTTCGATTTTTCCGACATAATTATCAACTCTTTTCTTCTCTTACTCCGCGCCGGATACCTGGAACGTCGTCCTCGAGTAATATTCTCGCTGTCCACCCTTCCTAGGTCAATTTAATCCCACATTATCCGACAGGAACCCCCGCCGCCTGCAAACTCTGTACCGGACAGATTCAGACTTATTCGACGACGTGGTGTGTAATCTCTGCCAAGTTGTAAGCGCCCAGCCAGACATTCAGCCCGGATAGCGCGCGGTGCGCACCTGCCCTCGATGAGGCGAGTAAAAAAGGCATTCAGCAGGGCCCCCGTTCGACTCGGGATTCGGGCATGGGCAGTTGAGATGGTGCCATATTTTGCCTCTTTCGTCTTTTCAGGCCGGCCGGCCCTATGGAGTCCTGGGAGCAGGATTTCCATCAGACTTGTGAGAAGCGACTTATTCGGCATTTTGTTTTGGATATTATTTATGTAACAACCATACTCTTGGTTTTGAAGCCATCGGAGCAGACAGCCTCCTCGGACGTCACTGCTTTGCGTTTCAGACCGCTTAGCGTGTGAGCGTACCGGACGGGAATCGATCAATATTCAGCAGGGAGCCCGCTCGACTCGGGCACCGGAAATCCACACATCGCAGATCGCCGACGTCGGATGACCCCTCGGCAGGGACAGGGAGGAGATATTCGGCATAAGTTTATTCGCAACGCGTGCAGCGGACGGGCTTCTCAAAGGTCGCTCCCTTTGTCTTTGAGACCGGATGGCGCGTGGCGTGCACCTGCAATTGAATAATCTCTTTGCACCTCAGTGTGACAATGTCAGCAGGACGCCCGTTCAAATTGGGATCCGCTCATCCGTCTGACCCGTTTGGTCATTTTCTTTCGATCTCTCACTCGTCATTGATTCCTGCGTATTGTAGAGATCTCAGAAATGAATCTAACTACAGAGAATAGAGACAGGATACTACACGCTGGGGTTGGATCAGATTTGGATATCAATCTTCTTCATACCCTTGCATCTGAAATAAACATCCGACGTTTCGCGGAATGAAATAGAGTGGGTGTAATCAGGCACGTCCCCCGGAGCTGGACTCTGGGTACGTACGTACGTCGCAGAGCGCCTCGTTCGCAAAGCTACGTTTTTGGCCCGATCGCGTCTCCGGATCAAGGAGGATTTGCAGGATCAACGCGGATCACGCATGGGTGCAGACGTATCAAGCGCCAATATGGCATGTCTCACCTTCCTCCTTCTTCCTTGTCTTCCCGCCTCCGTCACCCTTGTCCCCCGACCGTGGTCCCATCCGCCTGACGACGCGGGGTTCTGGATGTATGCCAAGCCCATGCCCAGAGCGTTTCGAACGCTGATCTCCGATCATGAATACTCCGCCCGAAAACCGATCACTACACCCCCGAGAATCACCTTTTATGGTGGACCGCCGTTCGCACTCAGCGCTCAGCCCTGGCAGATGCATAAGCATACGGGGATCCTCGGGATCCGACTTCGAGCCATCAGCCTTGGCATCGAATGAAACCAAGCGTCGCATTATTCTGAACCCCGAAGCCGACATACCCCGGGCCTGTATCTTACTTGTTTCATGGGGCTAAGCGCCCTATAGCTCCGAAAATCCTACTACATAAATGCGCAGATGAATGCAAGTCATTCTTCACCTGCGGTCCGTTTACTTCTCCTTTTACTTTTTTTTCCGCTTGCTTTGAGCTCGGGCTAGTCCCTCTTTTTCACTACCACCACCATCGTTCTTTTTTTTCTTGCGACGAACACACAATGCCCGCCTCAACAACCCTGCTCCGCCTGCTCGTTCTCTGCGGGCTCCTGTCCTCGGTTGTCGCCCACACGCACATGTTCTTCCCCAAGCCCAGAAAGGAGAAGGACTACGTCTTCAGTAAGAAGGGCGCCAACGCCTGCGAGAACACGCGCACCGACGTCACCGACACCACCGCCTTCTCTCGCGGCCAATCGTTCGAGCCTAAATGGTTCTGGTACGTGCTTCTCGCTCGTCCCGTATGCCCGTGTCTAACGTGTCCATAGGAACAATCACCTAGGTCAGTCTCCTCCCCCTGCGTCCCGATCCCGAGCTTCAACCTGACGTTTCCGATCTCCACAGGCGGCTTTATCAAGTTCGCTCTTGCCGAGGGCCACCCGGCGAAGGTTGACAACGCCGTGCTCCTCAAGAACGAGAACATCATCAACGGCCAGTGCTACACCGGCGAGTCCCATTCTTCTGCGCCCCGCACCCCGCACTGACCCATTATTCGTAGGTGGCTGCAACAAGAAGGGCAAGGACGTCGGGGACAAGCACGTCTGTGTCGGCAAGAACATCACGATTCCAAACTGGGTCGCCGATGGTGCGTTTACCTTCCTTTTCACCCGATTTTCACTTATCTTAGGCTCCTGCGTCCAGGCGACTACGTCCTGTCTTTCAGCTGTGCGTATCAATTCCCGCTCACCGCTCATGTGCTTCTATCGCTTACATTCCGCGTTCGAACAGCCATCGGAGGCTTCCACTCGAACAACGTACCCACGAAGCAGCTCCCCCTCTACCACAACTGCGCAAAGTAAGTTCGTTGCTATCGCTCCAGAACCCGACTCACCCCGTATGCTTCGTCTTCTCCAGCATCCGGATCCAGGGCGGCGTACCCCTCGAGCCCAAGCCCGCGAACTGGGTCGCCCCCTTCATCGGCGGCTCCCAGGACCCGGTCAACGGCAAGCCCATCCCGGCCGACACCTGCGGCTTCAAGAAATTTGTGCGTTCCCTTCCCACTCCCCCCACGTGCGTCATTAAACTCACGCGATTATGATTACAGCGCGCCGAGCCCGCAGACCCGTCGGTCGTGGACGTAAACGACGTCTCGCCATCGAACATCGCCTTCGGCATCCCCGACGGCTGGGCGGTGCCCGGTGGCACGCTCCAGAAGAGGCTGGACACCCTCATCCTTCCCCGGCTTGGGCATGCCGCGCGCACCGTCCGGGAATTGGACAATTGAGGAGTCGGATAGGGTGAGCCAGGATTGAGGAGAAATCAGGGCACTGTAGACCGAGCGTCGTGTTATGCTGTAGTTCCCCGCATAGGGACGTGGTTAAAAAATAATTACGAACGATACCACCAAAGGGACTCGGCAGATCAGCTTGACGGCGGGGCTTCAGGAAACAAAAGATCTCACTGGTCCTTTTCATTCGACCGTGCGTCTCCGGTGGCGTGAGGTAAGAAAAATCATTTCCTTACCTACGGTCCAGGCCCGAGTCGGACGGGCGTCTCGGGCACTGTATAATGTCGTTCTTCAAATATGCCGCACGCACGGACCACTCCGCAATTGCGGGGGAGAGGAGCGCAGTTTGGATCGGAGTGTGGGTAGTTCAAGCTGGAAGTTAAACGAAGTGGTCTGTCCAAATTTGAACTGGGAGCGATTCTACCCAAAAATAATAAAATGGCATGGCAGCTGAGATTTTGGCAGATGTTAAGTAACTCGTCGGCGTCTCGACGAAGGTTCCGTGAAGTGATGTATATACGTATTCTACAGCTTCGTCGGACTGGCGGCCAGTAACTCCTGCCTTTCCTGGATCCCTTTGAATCTCAGCTCTTCGCATTCGAAAAGGCGTTGTGGGCCCCCGTTCAAAGCAATGTCCACCACCGCTGCCGCCAAATCGCCACGCCTGATTAGATTCAAAGCCACGACGACGAGATTCGGAGTCCAGTTGTCGTCCGTTATGACTCCTCCTGGTCGAACCGCGAAGGATTCAAAATTTGAGAATTCGTCTTGCATCCCAATAGGGTGTTTCAGAATTAGAACTTCGAGCCCAACTTGAGCCCCAACTTCGATCCCCAACTTGCCGGAAGTTGGGGTCGAAGTTGGGGCACGAAATCGAAGTTGGATGTCAAGTTGTGCATAGGACCACAACTTGACATCCAACTTCGACCCCAACTTGTGCCCCAACTTCGTGCCCCAACTTCGGCTAATCCGGTTCTCAGGCCTGCATCACATCTTTCATGATACACGAAGCTCCGAGTTTACCTCAACTTCGGAGTTAAGGCAGAAAAATCTGCTTAGGTGTTTCACGAACAAAGCTTCAACTTGTGCCTCAACTTGGCTCAAGTTGGGGTCAAGTTGGGGTCGAAGTTGGGGCTCAAGTTGGGCTCAAGATTCTAATTCTGAAACACCCTAATGATTGCTCGGGAGGTCCGTCCCTACAAAGTTGAAGCAGGTTGAGTCTCAGCAACAGCAGTCGCCAAATATCGCCCGGGATGAAGGAAGCACGCACCTTGGTTTTTCGTGCTTGTGGAAAGAGCCAAAGCGACGCATTTGGGCTGCGTTCGAATGCAGGACAAGCTGACCGTTCATCAACACAAATCGGAATGGAGTAGGTGTCGACGAGGGAGCCAGTTTCTCAGCGAAGAGCCGAGCGGTCGCCAAGGGCCAGACATGCTCCCGTTCTTCCATCTGGGGATCTCCTTCGATGTTCTGGCCGAGACACCTGGCATTCAAGATGGGAGGTGAGTGAGTCCCGGGTCTTCAGATCAAATCACAAGCTCACCAGATGCAGGCGTTGGCGCCTTCTAGCTCGGCCAGAACGTCCTCCGACAAGGTGGAAAAGTCGGACACGGTCAAGTTCTTTAGTTTAGGGCTGCTGGCCTCGGGAGATTCGATCGGTCGACGAGTGAGTGCCACGACGAGATGGACGGCCGGATGAGAGGGGCAGCGGGCGAGGCAGGCAGAGCCGATTCGTCCTGTCGCACCAGTGACGATGATTTTGGACATGTTTAGGAGCTGTTGGGAATTTCTGGGAGTAGTGGTATGGGAGGAAAGAAAGAATAAGAGACATGATCGCGCGGCGACGTAGCGTCGTGCCGCCGGGATGCCGACGCGACGCGCCAGCACCATACCGGCTTACGATGTCATCTACCCCGACCGTACACCGCCCGATAACTACACCCCCCCCGAGAATCACCTTTTATGGCGCATCGCCGTTCGCACTCAGTGCTCAGCACTGGGAGATACATCCGCACACGACGATCCCCGGGATCTAACATCGAGCCATCAGTCTTGGCGTCCGCTGAAGCAAACCTCGCATTAATCGGAACCCCGAAGTCGACATACCCTGGCATATATCTACTTGCTTCATGGGGCTAGCCGGCGCCCTACTCCAAGTTTGACGATGCTACTACGTAAGGGCGTGGACTCTTACAAGTGATTCTTCACCAGCGGTCGTTTCACTTCTCCTTGCACTTTTTCTTCGCTTGCTTTGAGCTCGGGCTAGTCCCTCTTTTTGCACTACCACCACCACCGTCCTTTTTTTTCCTTGCGACGAACACACACAATGCCCGCCCCAACAACCCTCCTCCACCTCCTGGGCGTCTCGGGCACTGTATAATGTCGTTCTTCAAAATATGCCGCACGCGCGGATCACTCCGCAATCGCGGGGGAAAGTGTACCTTAGGCTGAGGGAAGAGCACTTGCGGATCTCACAGGTAGGAGGGGATGAGGGGAGAAGACAGAGATATATATGGTATGGCTGCCCGGTCAAGAGTCCGTTCAGCGAAGCACTCGGAGGGGCGGCAGAGAAACATACCGAGGACGATTCTCTCCGTCAGCGTGCTTAATAAATCGCCGAAAAAGAAATAACGCGCGCAGGAGATTCGCGCAGAGTCTGCAGGCTGATGACTGACACCACCTTTACAAAAAATCTTCACTTTTGATACACGGTCCAAGCCAGAGTCGAACAGGCGTCTTCTGCACATGCATCTTAGTCATATATACGAGGCAGATGCAGGCCTCTCTGCAATTGGACCTTGTTACTGGGGAGGGCAGCGTCAGTATGTGGGCGACTTGGAGTAACAGGGGTGAATCACACGACGGCGGCCAGGGCATTGGCGGGTATGGCGCACTATGACGGGTATTCGAGGATCAAGGAGATTTTAGCGTCGGCGAAGTATAAGTTCGCATCGTGTGCGTCGAGTGGGATGATTGGGTCGGATTCTTGCACCCGGGGACGTAGCAAGATCACGTCTGAAACAAGATGGCGCCATGAAGGAAAGACAACAGATGAATCAAGCTAATATCAGCCCAGTATCGCAAAATGAAGAAGGGTATAGCGCAAATGGAAGGTGTGGGGGTCCTTCATGGCTAGTACTAGATTTGATGATTGCACGACATTTGGAGAGGGCTTGCGCTCGCCGCTTGCGCTATCAACGCAAGCAGAACCTTCCAGGGCCCGCAGACCCGGGCTTTCTCGATCTCGGAGGTGCTACCCAGACGGGGAATGCGAACCAGAACGGAGAGCAGCACAGCAGGCAGAGCGCCTTGGTGGTTGGAGGCAAGGAGCAAAACACGGATCACCCGGCATCACCACGTGCTGCGGCGCTTTCGGACCCAAGGACTCCGCGCACTGCCGCGGAGCTGACGGGGCGCTGCCGCGCAGTGACGTGCAGCGACGGGGACTTGCCCAACTGTTCGATATATACCTCTAGAAGGTGCCAGAGAAATGTAACCGGTCATTCAAATGCTACATCTACTCATCCATGCTATTTTGCAGGTTACACTATGATAATACTGCCTCATGCACCACATTTTACATCTGAATCGGTAGGTTCAAGGTCCAGCACTGGACAGTATTCGAATGGGAAACATTTAATTCTACCGTGGAACTTACATTTAAAGTACTCCGCACTTGCTTAGTCGCGCTTAGGTATTGCCGCATCAGTGCCGCGGCAGTGCGCCGTGTATGCAGGAGCGCAGTTTGGATCGGAGTGTGGGTAGTTCAAGCTGGAATTTAAAAGAAGTGGTCTGTCCAAACTTGAACTGGGAGCGATCCTACGCAGAAATAAGCTGAAAAAAAAAAAAAAATGGCACGGCAGCTGAGATTTTGGCAGTTGTTAAGCAACTCGTCGGCGTCTCGAGGAAGGTTCCGTGAAGTGATGTATATACGTATTCTACAGCTTCGCCGGACTGGCGGCCAGTGACTTCTCCCGTTCCTGGATCCCTTTGAATCTCAGTTCTCCGCATTCGAAAAGGCGTTGTTGCCCCCCGTTCAAAGCAATGTCCACCACCGCCGCCGCCAAATCGCCACGCCTGATCAGACTCATGGCCGCGACGACGAGATTCGGAGTCCAGTTGTCGTCCGTGATGACTCCTCCCGGACGAACCACGAAGGATTCAAAATTCGAGAACTCGTCTTGCATCCCAATGATTGCTCGGGAGGTCCGTCCCTACAAAGTTGAAGCAGATTAAATCAGCAGTCGCAAGACGCCATATATCGTCCGGGCTGAAGGAAGCACGCACCTTGGTTTTTCGTGCTTGTGAAAAGAACCAAAGCGACGCATTTGGGTCTGCGTTCGAATGCAGGACAAACTGACCGCTCATCAACACAAATCGGAATGGAGTAGGTGTCGACGAGGGAGCCAGTTTCTCGGCGAACAGCCGAGCGGCGGCCAGGGGCCAGGCATGCTCCCGTTCTTCCATCTGGGGATCTCCTTCGCTGTTCTGGCCTAGAGACCTGGTATTCAAGATGGGAGGTGAGCGAGTCCCGGCTCTTCGGATCAAATCACAAGCTCACCAGATGCAGGCGTTGGCGCCTTCCAGCTCGGCCACGACGTCCTCTGACAAGGTGGAAAAGTCGGACACAATCAAGTTCTTTAGTTTGGGGTTACTGGCTTCGGGAGATTCGATCGGTCGACGAGTGAGTGCCACGACGATATGGACGGCCGGATGAGAGAGACAGCGGGCGAGGCAGGCAGAGCCGATTCGTCCTGTCGCACCAGTGATGATGATTTTGGACATGTTTAGAAGCTGTTGGGAACGCCTGGGAGTAGTGTTATATATGGAAGAGGGAAGGTGGGAGGAAATAAAGAACAAGAGACATGATCGCGCGGCGACACAGCGCTGTACCGCTGGGATGCCGACGCGACGCGCCACCGTGCCGGCTTATGATGTGATCGGACACACTCCATCTGATCCGATCCCGTCCGGATCACGTCGACGACCGCCTCTTCAGCGTCAAGCACAACCAGTGGAAAGAGTTTGAGGCTTTGAGTGTTTCAAAGTGCGGCTCGTCCAGGAATGATCTCGGCATTGTCGTTTCTTCCTCGAGGCAGGCAATACTTACGTAAACACGGGGGTTAACCTAGTTTTCTACCGAAGAAGGGAACTGAATCCGATCGACGCATCCAGTGTCAGATGCGCGACGGTGACCATTGTGAGGTCAAGATCACGGCAAACATCAAATCCGACGACATGCGCCGCGATTACCAGCGGCGCCGGCTGCTCCTCTGGACCGTCTACAGCACCAGAGCACTGCGCACGAGACGCCGCACAACTACGCACCCGCCACACACCGCGCCGAATGTGCTGCGCGACTGCGACATCGGGTCCCGTACCACACTCACACGCTCGCCACCACGCCGACGCACACCGTAGCCCCGACCAGTGCCCCCACCCGCACGCCCAGCATGCGACGCTCGTAGCCCACGTCGCCTCCGTCGCCTCCCCGCCCACCGCGACCGTCTCCAGTGCAATTCCGGCCCGCCGCTCGAATCCCAAGCCCGCCGTGCACCGCGACTCACGACGCGCACCACCCACCGCTCGCGCAGCGGCTGCACCGGCCCTCCCTCGCCGTCGGCGCCGCCTTCATCGTCTCCGTGCGCGCGCAGGGAATCTTCAGTAAGAACCCACCCTACCCGCTCGACGCGTGCGCTTGCGCGCATCCCACCTACCTCCACCGGTGTCCGCAGGACATGGGGCCGGCGTTCCCCATCGCCCGCGTCACCGTCGTCAGCTCGCCACACAGTGCACACCGCGACCGACTCAGCCTCTGCGGACTACTATCGACGCAGAAGGGCCCCCACACACCCGACGCCCAGCTTGTGCGCACCGGGAAGACGACGCGCAGCGCCTCCGCCATACGCATCCCACGACGCTGCCGTTGTCCATCCAGCGCGCCGTCCTCGTCACCTGCCCTTTCGCCGCGACCATACTTATCGCCATCCGACCCAGCCGCTCAAAGCCCGCGCCAGTCATGCACAGTCCGGCACGCGCGACCGCCTGCGTGCACAGCGCTTGCGACGGCCGTTCGTCATCACCGGCGCTGCGCTCTTCGCCCCCACGCGCGCCACGACCATCGGCTCCGGCGATTCCGCCTCAATGCACGACGCGCGCGCCCGCGTGCATCCCCAATACGAGGCGCACCACCACCGGCGTGCACGCCGGCTGTTTCTCATCCCCAATGTCGCCGGCGTCGCCCCCCTGCACACCGCGACGATTCACAGCGTCACCTCCATCCCGGCTCTAAGTCTGTATTTGTGTGAATTTGCGTGAGCACATCGAACTCCAATAGATAAGTTGAAACTGCACGTACTACAAACACCGTTGTCAGAGGATTTGATGGAGGCCGCAACCTTGGCTGTGACGGATTACGCGAGCATCGCGCATTGGGGCGGCGGGTGGCGGTTGCTGAGGTCTTCGGCGGGTCGGTGAGAAATTTTAGTTGGGTGATCTAAGCTCCCGACATGTTACGAGAACGCAAGTGATATATGACGTCTTTCTTTCACATCTCCCGAGTCCCGACCTTGCCAGCGTTTCACCTTATCTCCCATAGACATAATAATTCATTTCAGTAGGCTGTTATTCATTATTTGCATTTTATTTGTCTATCGCGGCCGCCAATTGCCCAAAATGACCCGAAATCTCTGGTTCACACCTGCGGATTTTTTGCAGAAGCTGGATGTATCAAGGAACCGGAAAGTGTACTCAGATGTGTCTGTACACTGCTTAACCATAGGTTATATCAACCCAACCAGCCCCCCGTGCTTTGCGCGGCAAGGAATCAGTGGACCCCTTGATCCCGCTACTCCGCTTCCCTGCCGAAGGCAATTATGTATCACCCTTATGTAGGTTATATTGAAGGTTTAACGGTGTGGAATATTAGATTTAGACCTACACACATCCAATTTCACGCGGATCAATATCTTGTCTTGAATTTTATCTTTGGGTGGGTGGTCAACTACCCCGGGTTTCACATTTTTTGGCATACCGCCAAAAAACATTCAGACAAGGACCAGGTCCCCATTTAAATTCGGCCAACTTGGTTTCTCGTATTCATAGGATGTATGCCTTGGTCTCAGACCCCGCCGGGTGGCATCAACCTATTGAGCTAAACTCTTCAGGGGTCAAGTACCCAGTCGTTGACAGTACCGATGCTGATGGACTAAAGGCGGTAGAGGCATTTTATGAACACCTCTTTGAGAGTTGCAACGCAGACTCGCCAATTCTTCCCGATCCCACTAGGGCCGCGGTGGCCCTTCATGTTGCTGTTTTAAAGCTGCGCGCTGACCCCACCGTTTCGGTCCGTCGCTGGGTACCGTTTGTTCATTCGGGTTGTAGGCCTTACACATGTTTTGCTGTTGTCTTTAGCCACTTGCGACCCGTATTTGTTGGAAGGTACAGGTCACACGTTGGTTCAAGCCAGCAGGATATATAAGGCGGCAAAGGTACGAGATTACAAGCGCGATGGTGGATAGAAACTAGCGTAGTATATGGAGTCCAAGGCAATATATAGAGGCGATCGGGATGCGCAGTAAATGCGACGGAGAGGGGAGGAAACCAGGACGACGCGTGACAGGCCCTATTTCAACAGTATTTTCTATGTGCCTGATGGAAAGCCCGAATGAGGGTGGGACACAGAACTATGGCCTCAGAGTCAAAGTCATGGACGCCCGAGCAAGGCAGAAACGGGAGGACACGTGACCTATCGCATCGGGTCGAGGTGGCCAAACATGTGCAACTAAACCGAGCCATTCCAAGGATTGAATCGGTCGCGCGACCGATTAAGTCCAATCATTGGGATTGAAACCTTGGGCAAATTGAGACCATTTATGGGCGAATCAAACCCTTGGAATGAGCAGTTTTTCCACCGGTGATTGTTGTCTGCCACTTGACGCAGCGCAGGAACATCGAATGAACGCCTGTAGTTCAACTCTCGTCTTCAAGCTGCTCGTAGTAACTTTCGTTACCCATCCCTGGCTCCGAAAACCTTCTACTCCGTGGGAACGCTTCTGTGGATCAGATCCTCTCCTACTGTGTGAAGCCATCGCGGAGACATTTCGTGGCTTCCGACTGCCTCCGTTGAGTACGTGTGTTTTGTGTCTCCCAGGATCGCGGCGCATACAGACCTCGGGATTTTCCGGTGGCAGAAGAGCTTCCAGACTAGCGCCTTATGCGGACAGCAGCACATTCTAATTGAAGATTTATCTCTTCCCACCCCTGCAAGCCGCACGATATCTGAGCTCAGTCAAGGAGCTGTGCTCATGCGGACTCAAGCGCAGACCGAACTGTGCCTAGACTCGTTATCAGTCTGCCTACGAGTGGCAACAAAATGAGGCAAGCTCTTTGCCTACGCAACGTTCTCGCCACATTGTTGCAGATCGTAGGCATAATGGTTAAGAGTCTAAACTGTGCCCCGAGAACGGGATCGGCTCCAAGGCGGACACCAGCGTCCTCTTCCTCGGTTAGGATTGTCTTGAAAAGGACAGCTTCTTTACCCCCATGAGGCATAATGCGTCTCGGCCGTCCAATTGGCCCAGGCGTCCCTATGTGCGTCGTATGTGCGGTAGTCTGTTTTGGCAGGGTCCGCTCTCGGCTATATACGTTCCTCTATCTTCACACATTCTTCCAGCCTTCGCCAAGGACCTCGGTGTACAGCGGGCTTCTTGACAGTCAGCGATCTCCAGCATTTCAGCACCTGCAGGATTTAAAGGACACCGTCATCCATCGCATCATCCACCCGCACTCCTTGGTGTTTCTTCGAACAAAGTCCGCATTTCGGGATGAACTACACTCTTGGCTATGCCGTGCTCGTTTCTGCCCTGGCACTAATATTCAATCGGGTTCGTCGACGAGAGAGCGTTGTTTGGCGTATCGTCGGGCCGCCATCGCCGGGATGGATATTTGGTTGCGTTCAAGCTCTCTCGTGTGGGTGCGGAGCTGACGAGCACGGCCTTAGGCAATTTGCTGCAATTGTTCCTCTCTGAATCGTACGGCGACTACGAATTTACAGCCGTTTGCAGTACCGAAGGCGCGAACAGAAAAATTACCCTTTTGGGCAGATTTTGATCCTCGCGACCGATTTCCTCGTAGCGCTCTGAGTTCTGCACGGATTGAGCTGAGACATAGCTAGATAATTCGGGCTAATTCGTACGCAATTAGTGATAGAGAGAGATTTTCAAAAATATCATATTTTGTATCTGTGAGCATTCGAGGCTCGGGTCAGCGTAAATTGAGACTAGTTGGTTCAGTTTTTGTCCGAGCAAGCTGATTTATTGGAACTGGGTACTTCTACATGTAAGGAGCAACTTGATAGAGTCAAATGTACCGATAACTCTTACCTGCCTTATCCCTGCCTCGTTCGACCGTGTTTTGTACTGTAAAGGCAAATCTGGTTGTCATTACCCGATTGTCAAAGGTATTCAAGTGATCACAGTCTCTTAGGGCACCCTTGGATACTTACCCATCGTCCAGCATCCGAAAACGCGTGTTTCGTCCTGGTAATTAGGTCGCGTCACGGCTATTTACAGTCACGACCATGCATGACTTCCCGTGATTTCATCACTTCCGACTCGTCACTCGACGCGCGTCTTTCTTCTCTACCACGACGACGGCACCACTCCCATTCATCAATGTCTCAAGCCACCCCGGAACCACTTCAAGTCCTGCTTTCCCTCTCTTCAACTCCTCCCTGTGCCTGATTCAAGTTCTGATTCTGTAGATTGGGATTGCCAGTGGCATTGCCGAGGATTCTGGGCCTGCTAACACCGATATCAACGTCGTTTGGTACGACAAACCACCTACCATATCATCGCCTCCGAAACGTCCCAGAATCCGGGGTGTTCCTGCTGTTTTTGTACGTGGTTTCCGGTATGTCAATCTGTCCGAGTCAGTGCTCCTCTGTTGAATATTCTGACCTTGCAATATAGGCTCTCCCGGCTCTCAGAATCCGCAGCGATGGAGAGAGATGCACGGAGACATGGCTACTGCACTGCCCCGCCCATAATCATCGTGGCGACATCATCCGGCAACACCTTGAACGGGCTAATGAGCGAGACTGTTCTTGAACACTGAATAAACCTTCAATATATTTCACTGGAGTAGATATATATGTTTCAATCTACCTACAAGTAGCGGAATCTTCATCCAGAACCTACATTCCAGGGTGATTTATTTTTGCCGCGACGCGTTTGTCATAGTGACCATCATCATGCGACGCGCGTCGCAACTTACTTCTTACCATGGCCAGAAAACAGCGCGCGGTGCCTCTCAGACAACACTACTCTCGGGATTTGAAGCGGCGCGTTATTCACATGTCACAGAAGCTCCACCTGAGCTCTACTGAGATTGCAATTCTGCTGGATATGCCTCTACGCGTGGTACAGCGTGTACGCCAAGTTTGGACCGAAATTGGAGAAGTTTGCAGGCAGAGAGCACGCTCAGGGAGGGCTCCATTGATGTCCAGACAGGCTGTCGATGTGTGTAATCCCATAGCTGCTTATTCCCATCTAAAAGCCTTAGATGATGCTCGGGCTGCTGGACCATTCGCCGGACCTGTTTTCTTGACGAAATACAAGAGCGAATTGCATCTGTTCATGGGATTGAGCTTTCATTGAGCACAATTACCCGCACTCTCAAACGCCTTGGAATGACCTCGAAAAAGGCAAGTTGTCCGCATACCATCGAGCCCCCCCTTACTGTTCCCAGCTTTCCCGAGCCGCGGCTGAACGATGCGAAGATTCTCGCCGGGAATTTGCTCTCGAAGTCGGCAAGTATCCCCCGGAGTATCTTGTGACAGCAGATGAGGCTGCAGTCAACATCTTGACCACTTACCGCAACAACGGATGGTCGTACAGAGGCCTCCGTGCTTCGAAAAAGTGCAATTTTGTCCGCGGAATACGGTATGAATCCAAGCTTTCTTAGCTCTCGCTTCGATTTGACTTATTCGATGTTGCAGTTACTCGCTTCTTCTTCCCGCAATAACTGTGGACGGCATCATTTACACGCACGTCAAAGTCGGTGGCTACAATGGTGAACAGTTTGTTGAGTGGTTGGAGGGTTTGCTCGAAGTTATGAATCCCTATCCGGCCCCACGCAGTGTTCTGAGCCTCGACAACTGCCGAATTCACCATGTCGACGAGGTCCAGGAGATGTGTGATGCGAAGTCCCTTGTTTCTCTCTTGCTGCTGTCCAATGACTTACCCATGATTGTAGAGGCATCAAGCTTCTCTACCTCCCACCGTACTCTCCAGACTTCAACCCCATTGAAGAGTGTTTCTCTTGGATCAAGCACTATATCCGACGCAATGGACAGGAATTTCGTCGGATCGCCGAGGGTGATGACAAGGCTGCCCCGTATGTCTACTTGTACGACGCCTTGAATCAAGTCACAGCCGAGGCTTCGCGTAGCTGGTTCTGTCACTCTGGTTATTTGTAGGCGAGCACAGCATGCCATTATCAATTAGCTTGCGCATTTGCGACTTTCAAGATATAGATATACATGTTGAGCCACCATCAGAGCCGAGCGCGACGCGCTAATTTGTCCAACCGCTTCACCTCCTTCTTCACTTGCCCCAGTAGATACTCCGCATCACCGCGAAGAATGTTCCCAAATCTTTCAGTTCCGAAGTTGTCCACCGTAAGACTCGTGATTTCGTCGATGCCATAGTAGGCCAGAGTGCGAAGGCTCTGCCCAGCCTCACGGAGCGAGTGCCGCTGGGGAACCTTGGTGATAAGCGTCTCGATGAAATCGATAATCAATGGGTATGCGGCCGCATCATCGGGGGGATCACTTGACATGACAGGGTGATGCATAGGGGCAGGAAGACCAGCGGGCATGGGCATATATCCGGGAACTTGAAAGCCAGGCATACCATAACCCACAGGGGGCATCGGAGGGAAGTACGGATACTGAGGATGAGCTTGAACCGGAAGCGGAGCCGGCGTCGGAGCCTTGGCGGTTCCATGGAACATACTGAACATGGCGCCAGCGTTGGGGTGCGGTTATCTTTGTCACTCCGTTCGTTCCGCAGGCCTGAATCAAATTATGAGTGACAGTAAATCGACATAAATTGATCCTTACCAAGCTAACGGCCCATGCGCGGCGCTGCGGGAACGTCAAGCTGACATGGTTACCGCCCCGGTCAATCTTGCACATTACCGACGGCCCACATCGGACACATTACGATATTCCGCATCAAGCTCCGACAGTGCTTTTTTCTCGCCAGCTTCCACATCTTCGTCATCATCATCCTCGCCCATTGAATCGTTGTGGTCAAGGTCCATGACAGTCAACTTCGCCTTACCTTTACTACCTGTCTTGGTCGCCGGTCCCTTCTTTTTGTTCTTCGCGCGCAAAGAAACCATGTACTGGAAGGTTTGAGATTGTGAAAAAGTGGATAAACGATAAGCGTACATTCTCGGGAAGCACGGAAATGTTGATGCTGATATCTTTCTTGGTTTTCATCTTCGCAAGGACGTCGGTCACCAAACCCTCCCAGTCGTCGTCAGTACGAAGATTGATCGTGGTCGCGGTCTTATTTGCCGTGGAGAACTTGTATGCGAGCGTTGGCTTGCGCTCGACGCCAACGCAGCCAATGGTCTCGTGCATAAGCTCAATGGCATCGGCAAAGGAAGTCGAAGATTTAATTGAAACACGCTGGCTGCCCTCCGTGGCGGCCTCAGGGATCATGAATACGATTTCTGTGGATCAATCAGGACATTCCCCACACGTTTAGAGATGGAACGACGTACTTGACACCACGGGAGCAGGCACCACAATCTCGACATCCTCTTCATCTGAGTCAACATGTTCTGCGCGTGGGGTAGCATTAGCCAATACGCAGGTGGCCTCCGAAATCAACACGCACTTTTCGATTTTTTGACTTTCGGGACTTTGCCTTTAGGTTTTGACTTTGGCTTTGGACCGGGTTTCTTCTTAGCAGGCTTCGGTTCAATCTCTGACTCGCTGGGATCAGCATCCGAGGTCGGATTGACAGTCTTTGGCTTTGGTTTCGGTCCCGGCTTCTTTCTGGCAGGCGCACGGATATCTGCATCGGAGTTCTCTGAAGTGACGTCCGATTTACGCTTGCCAGTGGTGGACCGCGTAGTCCTGACAGATGCAGCAATGGAATTGGGAAAGTCCTCTTCGTCCGAAGGAGGCTCCATGGCGTCGGAGAGAAAGGAAATTCAAGTGGAGGTGCGTCGGAGGGAGGAGGAGAAAGTGAATTGGATTCTGAAAGAGTCTGAGGCTGAGTACTGCTGGTATCTAGTTCCTTCTTGCGCTGACGAGCTGCTTGAAGAGATTTTCTACTGGGCATCCGCTTGGGATGAGTGGCACCGACGACGCGCGTCGAGTGACGAGTCGGAAGTGATGAAATCACGGGAAGTCATGCATGGTCGTGACTGTAAATAGCCGCGACGCGACCTAATTACCAGGACGAAACACGCGTTTTCGGACGCTGGACGATGGGTAAGTATCCAAGGGTGCCCTAAGAGACTGTGATCACTTGAATACCTTTGACAATCAGGTAATGACAACCAGATTTGCCTTTACAGTACAAAACACGGTCGAACGAGGCAGGGATAAGGCAGGTAAGAGTTATCGGTACATTTGACTCTATCAAGTTGCTCCTTACATGTAGAAGTACCCAGTTTCCAATAAATCAGCTTGCTCGGACAAAAACTGAACCAACTAGTCTCAATTTACGCTGACCCGAGCCTCGAATGCTCACAGATACAAAATATGATATTTTTGAAAATCTCTCTCTCTATCACTAATTGCGTACGAATTAGCCCGAATTATCTAGCTATGTCTCAGCTCAATCCGTGCAGAACTCAGAGCGCTACGAGAAAATCGGTCGCGAGGATCAAAATCTGCCCAAAAGGGTAATTTTTCTGTTCGCGCCTTCGGTACTGCAAACGGCTGTAACTGGCTCAAGCTGTATGGGCCGATCTATCGGATTAAGGGATGTTTTGGGGTGAGCACGATTGTCCACCATTGCTCTCTGGCTCAAGGATTCACAGCAAGATCGCCTGATGGTTTCCGATCCGGCGGCGATGCAGCACATCCTGAACAGTCCTCATTTCGTGTACGCACCGGTCATGCAGCATATCTCGAATTTGATGTTCGGGGAAAAGAGTCTGGCCGGCGGTCAAACCAGTGGCACGTCTCTTATCCTATATCTGGTCTGACTGAGGATGCTGAGGGCCGTCGTACTGATTCAGCTGAAGATCACAGAGTGCTCCGCGCCGGCTTGAACCCCGGATTTACCGCTGCCGCTGTACGCGACTATCAATCGGTGTTTGAGAAAGAGGCCGACATGGTGAGTAGAATCCTGTGAAGGAAAAGTCAGCTCGCTGGATGCGAAATCTATAGATCACGGAAAAATTGGAAAGCTCATCCGCAACTTCAACGGACATCTGCCCGCTTCTCGATATCGCAACTCTCGGCGCCGTCAGCGAAGGTGCGCGCTGAATTCTTACTTTGAGAATTATCTCACACTCCGGGAAGCCGTATTGGGTTACTCGACGGAGGATCTAGGCAATGACTTCGTAATGCACCATAACCAGATCATGTACGTGGAATAAACCCAATTGAAAGAGGAGAATCATTTGACAGTCGGATCTCCAGGACAATTGCGTCCACTCGGTCCGCTGCACAAATCTTTATAGCCTCTGTCGGAGCATACCTCCCCATGTGGTTGTTGGGAGCCATGATCCATCTGCCCACTGCGGCCTTCAAAATTCTGCGTCAAGCAAGATTGAACGCTCACCGGATCGGGGCTCAGATCGTCCGCGAGAAGATGGAAGCAGCTAGCCACGGGCTCGAGATCAATAACGACGTCTACAGCCTGCTTTGTAAGTACTCTGGCGATTTCCTGGTATTCCACCTACTGTGTATTTCAGTACAAGATAAAACGGCGAAGGCTTTGAAACCGGACCAAATTGTGGAGCAGACAGCTGAATTCATTCTTGCCGGCCAGGATACAACGGTGGGTGATCCATCAGGGCCATGCGATTTCATTAAACCACCACCTCATCTTCAGAGCAATACCTTGGCGTTCACGCTGCTAGAACTGGCCCGCAATCGGGAGTTCCAGGACGAACTTCGCACTGAGATCCATGCCAATGTTGGAGCTGGCCATAACAAAATCGTTTACGATAGTATGCCGCTGCTCAATGTGCTGATCAAGGTTGAAGCCCTTGATTCTACTTTGTACTCGTCTGATTGAAATACACAGGAAACCCTCCGGATGTACCCGGCAGAAGCACTCTCGGACCGAATCGCTTTGAGAGACATGGTGATTCCACTGACGGAGAGCATCACCACTGCAAACGGTGAGCGGATGACTCAGATGCCCGTCCGTAAGGGACAGATCGTCACGGTGGGTATCGCATCCTACCAAAGGTGCTTTATCTATCACAATTCCCTTCCTCAACTCATACATTGCTTCCGATGAGACTCGAATCTCGATGGGGTGAGAGACCTCATGAGTTCAGGCCTTCCCGCTGGTTAGCCGGTGAGACGTACCAAGGGGAGGCGGTCGGTCCGTATGCAAATCTGTCCGTCCTTCACTCTGTCGTTCCATCTTCACGCCTCACTCCCACAACTTGTAGTCTAAGTTTCCTAGGTGGTCACCACACGTGCATCGGGTGAGCCACGTCGTTTCAGGAAATTTATCCTGGGGCTAACGCTGCCTACACAGATGGCGCTTCGCGTGAGTTGGTCACCGGCCATCGTTTTCAGTTTCTGATTATGCTGTATCAGAATTCTCCAGATGCAGGTCATACTGTGCGAAATCGTCGGGAAATTCTCGTTAGATCTCCCGGAAAACGATCCTGTGCGAGCACGGATCGTCAACCTCCTCATTCCGACGGTTGGGAGTGGGGAGAAGGGTGTTCCGCTCCGGATTACGCGGATCCTGTAGTTCCAGTTCCGGGGCGGCAGCAAAGCGGTAAACGTTGTGTCCTGCGGAAGATGCCTGGGTTGATTCAATTAGTCATGACGAATTTATGATCACTTGGAAAGCAAAATCTGCCTATCCGATGGACGCTATGAGGCCGAATCGCTCGATTCTGTTCCGGAGGCACCGATACCAAAAAGTGGGTGGGGAAAGCCAAAACGAGTGCAAATCAGGCGCGGTCCACGATACGATGGGTTTCCATAACCCGCCTGGGAACAGTGCTACACACGGCCAGCCGCGCTCCATGTTTGGCCTTGTGGTGTGATGGCTGCCCGACGCGACCGTCACGTGGGCAGCATCGTGCACAGCATTACTACCGCCACTCAGATCA
This sequence comes from Mycena vulgaris, assembly GCA_029204335.1. NCBI lineage: Eukaryota > Fungi > Basidiomycota > Agaricomycetes > Agaricales > Mycenaceae > Mycena > Mycena vulgaris. The sequence continues at coordinate 81,946 of JARGYA010000418.1, forward strand.
GACACTAGGCTCTACGACGCTGGTCTCCAAGGCGTGGTACGGCGTCTTCAAGACGTGATCGTTCGCGCAGCCACGGAAAATATCGTGCCACGCTGTCCGGGCACTCTGATCTTACGACCACGCCGACGCGGGGAACCGTCTCTAGATGCTTCCACAGGAACGACGACAGAGAAATGACGGACAAGAGCGGTGGACATGTTATCGACGTTGTATGGCTACTCTGAGGTCGCGGGTCGTGCTGCATTTCAAATCCGGATGGAATGGTCCCCTGGGAAAGGTGGTCTCAACTTGAATGAGGTAAGCAAGGGCCCACGGCTGTTCCATCACAGTTTCTGGAGGCCAACTATATTGCGTGTTGAGAGCCAGACCAACTCCGCAGCCATGCGGTACTTACCTCAGCCGGAGGGTCGACGTAGACCACCGGGTGGGGATATCCGCGGGGCTTGTCGCTGACTGCGTCGGGTTCGGGTTCGGTGACGTAGACGACGGGGTGAGGATACCCGCGGCGCCGGTCACTGACCGCTTCGGGTTCCGCAACATAGACCACAGGGTGGGGATATCCGCGGCGTTTGTTGTCGTCGTCTCTCTTCTGCACAAGTAGCCGTCAGTATGGCCCGTACGGCATGGGACCGAAAGAAAGACGCAACTCACAGTCGGAGCCGCCACCACCAGGGCGGTGAGCGCAAGGGCCAGAAGGACCGAGAGCTTGGGGCTGAACATGGTCTACGTAGGAGCTGAGCAGGAATATAATCGGTGGAGGGGAAGACAGGAAGGACTGGATAGTCGCCGGGCGCGTTGATCGTTATAAGCAGGTGAGCTGAGGGATACGTTTTGCAGTCGCGTATCACTGGAATAGACAGCTGGAAAGAGACGTCGAAATGGCACCGTCGTACGACATGCGAGGTGCGCGCGTCTGTCGCCGGGAGATTAGACCGTCGACGGCATCAGGATTCAGGATTCCTCGTCGCCGAACGTTAAACTTTAGGGGAGGAAATCAGACTTGTCCCCGGTCATAACCGTCTAAAACTGTGGAGGCGCGGGAACTTCTCCGGACAGGTTGAAGCGGCGGATCAATAATTCCCAGCCGGTTGCGCGCCTTTCGTTCCAACTTGCCGCGACTCGGAGCAGGCCACGACGTTTCCTTTTGCCTCCGACTTGTAACTCCGCTGATCTAATCACCCCCTAACATCTGGAACCGAGATTAGCCTCCACGAGTGAGTGATAAGCATCTGACGGGCGCTATTCTGACACCTCCTGACGCCCTACGTGGTTAATTGACGTTCCTAAGCGTGCAGCCGGGTAATAGTTGGAGTCGATAGCGCATTAGTCTAACTCGGTTCGAAGGGGAAGCTGCGGATCTTGGTTTGACAGGCATAGGAAGGACGCCAAAGAGCTGATGCGTCTGATAGAGGACTTTGTATGGTTGTATTGGCCGATCCAAACATTGCCCTCATTTGTTTGTAGTTACTCCCAGTCCTCAGTGTCTAGTACCCCGTTTGGGAAGCGTGACTGACCCCTATGCTTCTAATTTCTCCCACTTCAATTATCCTCCAATTCCGCACTGTTGCTCAAGCACAAGACGGGTTCGCCGTGCAACATTTGATGCCTAAATCTCCGCGTGTTGTTGTTGCAAAGGCGGGTATTATAACTCTAGCTAATGGCGCCTTCAATGCTGGTCTCTTGTCCACTTTTCCTCTGCACTTTCATCTATGTCGTCTTCACGTAGCTACCACCCATACCACTCCTCGTCTCGTGCAAATTTTCGCGGCCCAAAACCCTTACTTTCTCTACCTCCTCCCGAATCTTCTTGGCTTCTTGATGCATTCCACCAGCTCAAACTATTTAATGACAACGGCGTCTTGGTCACTTGGGGTCATGGAATCTCCAATCAATGGGACGAAGTACCTAGGTGCGCCTGCATCTTTCTGCACTCTTCTCTGCCTCTTACAGCATTTCCAGACCCCAACGCGTAACAAACCACGAGCCTGTTGATATCGCTGCCTCAGGCTTCAAAAAAATCTGGGGCGTGAATAATTCACCATTCTTTTGTCCTCATACCCAATCCAATGGCAAACAATACCGCCCTCTGGCGTTATCTCTTGGCGGCACACATGAAGGAGGATCAGCCGATTTCTTTCATGCCAAGGACCACAATTGCGCTTTTCGAGGTATGGCAGGTCTTTCTTGCACTCTTACCATTCTGATAATGTCTCAGTTGTTGTCAAGCCACTCAAAGAGCCGCAATACCTTACATCTTGGGACGACAGACACCGCTATCAAGGTAAGCTTGCTCTTTACCGTTTGCTCAAAGATTCTTACCTGCTTTTCAGAAGCAAACCAAGGCGACTTCGAAGAGGAGGATGAATGCTCAGAAGGTCCTAGCTCCTCCCAGCCTTCATCTAGCTCTGCTAGCTTTCCACCCTCTTCTTCACCGCCTTCAAGCCAGTCGTCATCATCATCTACCTCCTCTATCAACTCCATCATTGCCAGTCTTCGAGTCCAGGCTATGCTTCTGCCCGACCCACGCATCTCTACTGTGCCAATTCGGGCTCTTCCCAGGCGGCCTACTTCTATTGGTGGAGGAACTGCCCTGGAAGGCGAACGGCGCCTCAACCCATTCTACAAGTTATCGGTGGCTAATGCGCCGAAGACTGCAGGTCAGTCTTTCTTCTTTCTTCCTACTTTCTTCCTACGTCTTTCTGACTCCTACGTAGACGTTGAGCTCATGGAATATCTCCATCAAATAGATTCTTCAGGCGTTTTGCAAGGTATGACATCTCGCCATCCAAATACCTCTTTCTCTTCTTACCAACGATTAGACGATCCCGAGTCTCATCCTGCATGGGACACGAACAATTTCCACCGTGTTTTGCAGGTCTACGACTCCAGGATTTATCCGCAATGTCTACTCAGAACAAACGACTTCCTGCAATATTTATACAAGCCCGTCGGCCAGGCCATACGCGAACTCAACTGTGCACTAGGAATTCCGTACCCCGACTATGCCTGTCTAATTCGTTGCAACATCTCATGTGACTGCTGTCGCAATCAGTTTTCTTTCCATGGATATAATGCTCATATTCTGGATGGTAAATGCTCGAATCACCCTGATCTCAGCCCAGGCACGTTCTAGTCTTCTTTCAGACCGATTTGTCCTTACTTTTTTGGTAGTTGACACTATCGATTCTATGGACGATAATACCTTCCACTTTCGGTCATTTAGAGACGACAAGCACCCCAAGAAGGTTGGGGAGACACTCGACACAGCGGTAGGGTCCGCATTGCTGGAGTAGAACTCGCGTCTTGGTGTACCAACCGATGTCTGGATGACAATTTCGACCGCAGTAATTCATTGCACGTCTTGCGACCTGGTTCGCTCATTCTCTGCGCACCGACTTCACCTAGATTCAGATAACAATTGCGATGACCCAGGCCAAGAGCTCATTGCGTCGGGTGGAGATTGATTTTATGTGTATTATCTTACCTTATTTGTACTGTAAATAAAGAACACTTTCTTTCTTTCTTGCAAGCGATCATCCTTCTTCAAAAATTTCTTGTCCAACGCGGCTCTTCAAGCTTTAATTTATCAACGGTTATCAACGGGCAACCTCGGGAGTCAGCTCTGCAGGAGGTCGCCGTCGCCTCATGGGGGCGCCACTGCGCTGGCCGCCTCATTAAAGCAGTCAAAGCAAAGAGCGCATCTGTACTCCACCATGCCTCTTGCACATCCCTCCAAGATCTTTCGCGAGCCCAGCACATTTCTTTTCGATGCCGAAGGAGCTCGCAAGCAGCGTAACTCAGGCGACATAGTGGTCTATTGCCCAAGGTTATGCGCAGTAATCAAGATTGCTTGGTGCGTCCTTTCTCTCCGCATCTCGAGTTGTTATGAACTCATCATTTGTTAGGTCTCTTATTAACGGTCATCCTGTTCCCCCCAACTTCTTGTTGCCCTATCTGCATAGCCTAGGTCTTCACTGGGCGTGTTTTTGTGCTATGCACGGTGCCAACGTTCAAAGCCTGCCTTGCCGCATCATCACATGGTCAGGCACTGTTACCTACGCATTCTGCCACTATAGTAGCGCACGCTGCCAGTTCTTTTGTACGTTGTCAAACCGTCATTTCACACCCTCATTCATTTTTCCCAGTGGACCTAGACTCTCTACATCAGTCTACGACCCGCCACGAGGCGTATACACCCATTGGTTCTGGTGTGCTGAGCCCAGACTCTCACTTAGCCCGATATCTTTTGGCCGACGATGATCAAAGTAACGCCGAGCCCCTGGAGAACGCTCTCTACCTTCCTGGGTACCTAGGAGAGTGTGAGGAATCCGTGAGGCAGTTGGGAGGCATAGTGCTCGGGGATCCTTCGCTTCGTTTGGATGGTTACCTTATGATGGCTGAGCAGAACTCTACTAACCCAGGTGCGTTCCATTATCCATTATCCCTGAAGGCATAATTAATGCAGACTAGTAGTCATTGCATCTAACGAATATCAATCGTATGGAGTTCAAGTCTCCTCTCCAAGCGACTGGCTCCCCCCGCTCGCTTTGAATACTTTGAACGTCAATGAGGCTCACCTGTTCACCAAGCTTGGGAGGGGTTCTGGGATCTCGGAAGAAGAAGCGTCAGGCCTGATGGAGCAGTGCCCTAGGTGTGGACTTTTTTTTGTACATCGTCTCTCCATTCTCCATGTTCCCTTTTGTCCACCAAAAGCAAGACGTACTCGTACATTGACTCGCCCTGCCAAGGACGAAGATTACCAGATGTTACTTAGTAAAAAGAGCTCGTAGACGACTTAGTAATAATCCCAATGTTTTCTGAAACTTTCCGCCGCAAATGCTTTTTATTTCTACTGAACTAAGATACATTACGCGAAGCCCAACCATTCTGGTCCTGAACCCATCCATCACCGTACTTATCAGAAGGAAGTACAAGAGACAAGCGAACACCTTCAAAGGTTAGATTGAAGTGCGTTATTTGGCAAGAGGGAAATATAATCGCATCCCAAGGGCGAGGTCGGAAAACACACCCAGGCTCGTACATCACCAGCTCCCCTCCTGTCCAATTCCCAAAGGAATCACGACACAGAACAGCTTATCTCCACCATCCCGGTGACTTCTTGTGGAAACGCGCACATTGATTACAAAACCTCCGAACGGATGGGCCACGCTGCGCTCATTTAGTGGCAGTCTTGTTGCGTATACAGATATGTCTGCATGCTCCTTAGGAAGAAGCTTGCGCATCTACGAGCCGTCATTAGATAGATGAATAAAGTAACGACTGACATCTCACATGGAATTCAATAATAATCGTTACCAGCTTGATAAATTCTGCCAAAAGATCTGTCTCTGGCGGATCGGCCGTCATTTCTTCGGACGGGTGGGGAGCTCTCTGGGAAATTTTTATATGTTCCACTCCGACCTTGTGCACCACATTCGGGTGTACATCGTTGGGAGCGTCATGTCCCTGGAATGGCCAATCAAATAAGAAAGCAAGGCAGTGGAGTTCGTATAGCAACGTACCTGCTCTGCATAACGATTCCAATAAACTTTATGTGATGCGCAGTACTTGAAGTCAGGCTGGTCTGAGTTGACCGGATAGACCTCTCCTGTCAGAACGGCAGACATTATAGGAATTGCTGTCGCATCGAGATGAGGCAAAGTCTTGGAAATGTTGGTAATAAGCATAGTGATCAGCTCATCATTGGCATCGCGTAGGGTCAGTACATTCCTGTTACGCAGGGTTAGAACGTTAAAGTATCATGAACATCCCACTTACCCATCACAGATCTCGGATGGTATGCAACATAACCATCCGGTCTACGTACACCGCCTTGATACAATTCTTGGAACTAGAAATATGAAGTAAGTATGGATAAATCGTATCTTGAAAGAAGTTTACCTTGATTCTTAAATCAGCTATGCTCACGGCCACTGGAGCGGCCGCAGCCTTAGGGTGCTCAGCGTTAGTCCAAGAGACACTATTTTCCGGGTTCACAGGGCAGGGTGTTGCCTTCAAGTCAAGCTGAGTTCGTATCGTGATTTCTTCAGCAACACAATCTTCAGTAATATTGAGGTTCTCAGGCGTTAGCGGAAGAGAGGGTGCAAGAAGGGGATCCTTCAATGCCGCCCAGCAAGGAGAAAGCGGTGGTAGTTTGAAGTAGCTAGACAGGGTCAATCAAATGGAAAGAAATTATGTGGGAAACAGACTGACTTGAAGTCGAAACGTCTAAGTCTTGCTGACATACGATCCACGTCTTTGAAAAGTATGGTTTCCGCCTCGATTTCAGCGTGGGGAGGGAAATCAAGCGAAAATACATCATCGAGCTGAGTGGTTACTTGTTGGATGAACACCATCTGGGGAACCATCAGCGTCCGGGTCAGGACGCCACAGTCTTTTGAAAGGACATGTTTGTGGTCTTCAGCTTGAACTAATGTCAATTACCGTGAAAAAGAAAGAAAGGAAAGGAAACTCACGATAAGGGGCACACAGAGGATAAGCCATCCGCTGGATGACTTCGAGATTATCCTCTTTGCAAATCTGGCGCTTGAGGCCAGATATTGCGATCATCGGAATAACATACATACTGACTGCAACAATGTTAGTATGTCACTAGTTGAATTGAAATGACACGTACTAGCTGCAACTAAATAAATTAGACGTGTTCCCGCTTTGTACCAGTTCTGGATAGCGACAGATGTTACACTCCGGTGGGGTACCTCATTGGCCAAAGTGAACTAGGATGGTGGCCTTGCACCGGTGTAAACTTTGGTACGCCTACAAATAAAGAATGGTGAGTGAACAATCCTCTAATCGCCATCGCCATTTGATGCTTACCATTGGATATAGAATGCAGCGCGAATGTAACTCATCATAAGATCAAAGTCGTTCTTGACCTGGAGGCCCTCCAGCTCGGCGCAGCGAGTCATGGCAGCAGAAAAGTCGGAAGGCAAGTCGGAAGGCGGAGTCTGTTGTGGTAAACGGGATGAACTAACATTTTGCATGGCGATTATGAAGTCTGCAAGTTTGTGCTGAAGGTCGAGAGAGATGGCGATGAGTGACAGTCCAACAATTCTGAGAGCTGGCTCCCGAGTGGCATTGGGAGGCTCCCCTTCAGTCGTCCATATAACACCCTTCTCCGTCTTGGATTTCTTCCCTCCAGATCCCTTTTTGCTCTTGCCTTTCTTGCCCGATGCGTTATCCCCTCCCTCGTCGTCCTCTTCCTCCCGTAGCAGCTGAGCCTGCATCAGGAGAACTGATTCTGCAATGGGATTGCGCGCAGCAGCTTTAGTCACTCTCTTCGCATCTCCTCCCCGTGGACAGTCCCTTCCAGGCTCGTGTCTACTTTGTCTGCTCCTGGCCTCGATGTAATCCCCATCATCCGTACAGCCTTCATCTCCACCGCCAGGCACGCCTCTTGCGTTGCGAGGCGCTTGGAACGCCGAGGACTATCCGCCAGATCAGCTTGCGTAGCCTTTCGTTTTGTCGCAGAGGTGGAAAGGGCGGTGGAAGTTTCTCAAGTGGGTGGGAAGCTGTGTTAGTTGTTTCGCCCATAGATTTTGTAGGAGAGAGGCTCCATTGGGAACCGACGAGGGTAGTAGTGGGCGATGAGGGTTCGTGCAAAGAGGACATGGAGAAAGTGGGGCTGGCGGGGAAGAGAGGTGGAGGGAGACCTAGGAAGTGCGCAAGTGGATGGGGCGAATGCAGGTAACAAGTCTGCCCCAGAATTAGAGAAGGCTCTGTGCTGTCTGAAGATGTAGTGGGCTGTCCTGGAAGTAAATTAAATGAGTATAGATAGAGGGGCGTTTATATTTTACTGACCGAACGATAGACTTCTGGGTCTCCCCATCAGGGTCGGGAGTAATGTGGCGCCGCTGGGGGAGAAAAATCCCAACGGCCGGTGAACCTGGAGACGCTGTAGAATGTGGTTCTAATATCGCGCATTAAGTCTGTAGTTGAGCTCTTGAAATAAGTGTAATGTACTCACCATGGACGACATGATCATCAACCCTGGGTGCGACGTAGTTGGGGGCATGCGAAGACATGGACATACTGCTCCCTTGTGTGGATGTATAGTGTCTAGAGGGTTCATTTGTGCGATCTTGTTCTTGCCTAAGCAGTTTCATAGAGGCGTGCTAATGCCTGTGGCGGCGGCGCCCCTGCCCCAGACGTCGAAGTTGAAGTCCCAGCAGTTTGGAGAAGGGCTGGGAGTGCAGCCAGGAGAGCTTGCGCGTCGCAATCTGGGATTTGGACATAACATCTGTAGCTGAGATCAATAAAAAGGACTTGGGAGAAAGCACCGCGAATGTTACATGACGGTCACCAAGTCGTTACAGGCCACCCGCTTGGTCACACCGTGACGGTCCAGTGGACCGTCCGCGGTGTGACGGAACGGGTGGTAGAGTCACCATGGAGAGTCACCCTCAAATGAACGTGTCGCGTCCATTAGAAGGTGGCGTGAGGGGATGTAGCCAAAACAAACCCACACCTTTCCTGTTTTAACTTTCATCCACTATCTCTCATCTCCTAGCACGCGCCCAGGACTTTATCAGCCTCGATGAACATGAGCGCGACGTACATGGATCTCATGGTCGAGGTGTGTTTTCGTGTTTTATTCTTCCTCCTCCGCTTCAATGACGCTAATTTACCATGCAGGAGCTCGCAGTGCGCCACCCTCCCCGGCTTTGTCAACACATCGACATCAACCTGGAATGCCCACAAGACATCGCACGCAGGAGAAATACGGCGCTTTCCTCTGTATGGTATGTGTGCGAGCTTGTCTTCTTCGTCTCGTACTGATAACGGAACAGACTTTGCGATGCGTCTTGCACCCACCGCAGGCGTCGGGGGTCCGTGCACGATTGGTATCCGACAAACACGCCGTCATCGATTTGGGCGGGGCGAAAGGCATTATGATGTATGTCGTTCTGTAGCACTCCCATCGTATCCTGACTTTTCTTTCCTTCCAGGGCGTACAATGAACTCGACGAGGATCTGGGCCTTTTCGAAAAGGCATACATCCCGGACTCCGTCGACTCGGCAGCGCTGATGGCGGCGCACGTCCCCTGGACACTGGACGCGCCCACCGCAGCATTGTCCTCCTCGAGAACCGCGATAACACGCTCCCGATCAAGCCCGACGAGCAAGGCATCAAGACCATCGCGCTTATCGGACCATTCAGCGACATCCTCAACTACGGGGACTACTCCGGCCCCTGGGGCGCGTACCCGATCGCGAATTCAAGCACGATCTGCCAGGCGATACGCGCGCACCTCGCCGCCACCGCCCCGGGTGTCTCGCTCGTCTCGATGATATGTTCAAAGCAAGGCGCGCCCACAGCTTTTCTTCCCCTCGTATATGCAACTGATGCAATGTGCGTTTAACTACCCGCACTGGACAGCAACAGAGTTCTTCCATCTGTATGCCTCGTCACCATCGCACTCAACGCCAAGATCCGCACTGTCGAATGGACACCGGCACTCTTTCAGGACCAGATCCTCCAGAACGCCATGAAGGCCGTACCAGTCGGCCTCGCTCCCGAGTGGCTCCAGCCCGCCGGCGACGGATTCACCGACAAGCTCGCCCGTGTCTGGCACAACACCAGATTCACTGTGCAGGCGAACTGGTACGCCGTACCGCCCTCGTGGCTCCAGCGCCGTGGCATCATCGACGAGATCGCCGAGGTCTGGGACGGCATCATCGGCTGAAAGCCCGATTTAAACCGCTTCCACTTGCTCTTCGGCGATGACCTGCGCGGTAGCGGGTACGCCTGGGCGTATTCTGGATTTGGTGCAGGAGGGCGTGTGTGATTTCGCCGGTGCGTTGTCTTTTTCACTCTTTTGTGTCGATCTTAAGAAAGAGCGGCAGAGTAGCAGAGTAATTACTTGGTGCTGGACGAGGCAGACCGCAACCACCACACGGGTGCGGGGACAGGCAATGCATACAACCTCTCCCAGTATGCGCAGGACGTCGTGCATGGCAACAAGTTCAGCGACGTCGTGTTTACCTTCGGCGCACTCGTAAGCCCTCCCGCACACCCAAATATGCTCGCACTCACGTCGGCGAATACAGAACCTGGGTAACTACCCCGCAGCAATGCTGGATCTCCGCAAGCCCGGCGCGCCCAACACGATTGACATGGGTGCCATCGACGTCCTCCGCGACCGCGAGCGCGGTGTCCCGGGCTACATCGAGTTCCGAGGAGTGACCAGAAGAGTAGGACTAGGACTGCCCCAGTCCTATGAAGTAGGACTCAGTCCTATTGGCGTAGGACTCAAGGACCCTGGTTTATACCTTTGGAGGCCAGATCCCGATTATGCCCGATTGGTCAATCTTTGTCCGGACGGATTTCCGGCGGATGGGCAAGATTTTGTCCGAACCGGACCTAGCCTTTGGATGCCGTAAGCTGCCAAAACGGGTAATTTCCCCTTCCCACGACCTGAAAAGCTCAATTTTTTTCATTCTGACCGATTTTCGGAGTCTTTTGAGCCGATTTATGCAGGTTCCGTCAACAGCAGTCATTTTGTCCCCCAATTTAGGGCCCCCAACTGGTTCGTCCACCGACTCGGAGGCCCGTATTTTGTCCGAACTGGACCTAGCATTTCCGCTTCGGACCAGCCATTTTTGTCCAAACGGCACCTAGGTTTGCGGGCCCAAATGGTGAAATTTTGTCCGAACTCGGACCTGGCCTCCCAGGGTATAAACCGGGGGTCCTAGGACTCAGTCCTATGGGCATAGGACTTGCTGCCGTAGTTGACAGAGTTGATGAACATCGCTTCTGGTGACAGGCTGTCAAAGGTCGTAAGCTGAGTGACACCGGCTGAGTGACAGCCATAAATTTAATTGAAATTTGAACCACCATCTCGGCACACACACTTATTTTGGGACACGGGAAAACTGAGGTTTGAGAAGCAAGAAATGAAGGTGTTGCGGGCGGGACCATTGAAGGGTGTTCAAATCAACCGGAACCAGCCAGTAGCTGCCCTGTCAGATACCGCAATACCGGGTGAGTAAATTATTTTGTGCAATTTATTGTTGTTTTTCTTACCAAAAGCAGATACAGAGTCCGGGTCGTCTCTTGAGTTGCCAAGTATGAGTGAGAGTGTTGTGTTTTCACCCTATACTGACTGGACATCGAACAGATGATTTAAACAATGATTGAAACAACGGCCAGGCGGAATTTTTCGATGAGGATATGGGCCAGCTTGAGTATTTCCCCTCAGACTGTAAGTTGAACAGCTTAGTTGGTGTTCGGAAAATGAGCTCAAGCAGATATAATTTCCGGCAATTCGGCACTCAACTATCCTCTTCCATCTTCTGCGCACCATCCTGGGCCTTTGGAGTTGCACTGGAACACAGCTTTTGAGCTCGATCCTGCACTTGAACCAAACTATCATGGTAAGCACACTTTCGGTTATGAGAGGTATATATTTACTTGGAAATAGCCCTAGGAGGGTCAGATTATGCTATGGCTGACTACAATGGCTCTGGATCGGACTATGTGCTTCCGCTACTGCCACCATCACCGCCGGTTCAACCCCCTGACACTTCCGCCCCATCTGATACTTCCAGGCCCTCTCGCACCCGACGTCGAAAGCGTGAGCAAGAGGTTGATCCTGCAAATGAAGTTGAAGGAAAGCGAAGTAGAACAGCATCGAGGCGTGCAAGAGGCGAATAGTAAATACCAAATGTCGATGGCCAATAAATGTAACATCACTTTACTTACTTACAGCTGTTTTCATATCTATGTGGAAAACATAAGAAAAATGAGCCCATGCAGCGCTTGGAGAAGCCCCAAAGTCACTTCTCTACCTTTAGATACATTTACTTTGCTCTCAATATCTTTGTATACCAGCAAATGGCACAATTCAGGTTGTGATGCTAAACTTAGGGGCCGTGTGAACCATTAAACGGCCGAAACTTTTGTTACGTTTTCCGCATAGATGAAAACTGATGGAACGATGTCGAGAGTGCACAAGCGAGAGCGATTGCCGCTCCCATATTAGTCACATTAGTGTCCGCATTGCTTCACATTTTAGCCGAAGAAATGGGACTGAGTCCTATTTCACAGGACTGAGTCCTACTTCATAGGAATGGGGCAGTCCCAGTCCTACTCTTCTGGTATAGACTCTCGAGTTCCGCCGCCTCTTTTCGCTTATTCCGGCGAAGACGATGGACGACATCTCCGATGACAAGGCCGTGGTCGCGGCGTTGCGCAGTGTCTACGGCGAGGATGTGGAGAGTGTCGACCTGCTCCCGGGCTCGCTGAGAGCCCGCGCGTGACAGGTTTTGCGTTCAGCAACGAGCTTCAAGATGGTCGTCGACACGGGCCGGGCCACTCCTCTCCACGTTTCTCTCCCCGACTCCCACAAGTCCTCGTTCGCAAGTCTTGCTACCCCTCTGTACCCGACTCACGCCTTGACCCGGACTGCTCTTCGGGCGCCAATCTTACTGTCTCCGCCGCCGCCCACGCCCGTTGCCTACGATTCGAAGGATGTGGAAAGGGTGAATGGGTGTGGCAAACGGCGAGTCTTTCTTCTCATTGTCGTCCATACTCTTACTAACGGTCTTGTCCCTCTTTCTCTCAGGTCTTGTCTAACGGATCCATCCTTACTCTCTTGCATCCACCTTTCTCTCATTCGCAAAATCCGTCGTCCCCAGTGCACCGCCACTGCCCTTTTAGACAATGCACATCACTGCGACTCTTCTGCAAAATCCGTGCAGGGAATTCGGCGGTAGTCCTCGGTCCTTCCGGAACCCCTTCGTCTACGTCACCTCTCGCGCTGCCCGTGGTCGTCCGGGTGCCCGTCCCTTTGCTTAGTTTTTTGGATATTCCGGACACCGATCATACTACCGGTGACCACCCTTTTGCGCTACCTCCACATTCCTGTACTTGTGCTTGCTACCCACGTTTACCGTTACCCAGATTTCCTACGCTTACATCGCCGTTACCTAGATCTCCCACTTCCCCCTTCTCGAGTGTTTTTCCCATCCGACTTCCTCCACCATTATCCTGAGCTCCTCGTTTTATTATATACTTCTACTCGTTACTCTGCTACCTACCACGATCGTCTCCTACACCTCCCTCTTTTCCTCGTCCTCCTACTTTCGTCCCTCTTCCCTCGTGCACCCCCCCCGCTCCTTCTTCGGCACTAACTCACACAGACATGGCAGTCACACCCGCATCCCGAGCGCCGAAGACGACCGCGGAAGTGGAGAGCGATGGAGGAGATGACGCGCAAGGGGATATGAGATTGGAAGGTATGTTTGTCCTCTATCTCGGTTTGTTCCTCTGTGCAAAGCGAGTCGAGCCATGCGCTAGTGATGCGGATGTGCATCCTCGTCACATCAGGCGTATACGGCGTTTTGATATATCATCTGCCCGCTAATTAGCGGAGGACCATGATATATCCAGACCGCTAACTTACCATACTCCGGATATATCAACACAGCCTCTGATTGGCTTTTTCTTTAAAGATCCCTAATCCTAACACTAACACGAACCCTAACCGCTAACCAGCTAACCCGAACCCTAACAGCTAACCACTAACCTACCCGAACCTAACCAACCCAAACCTAACCAGCCTCGCAAGCTCGGCGGGAGGCTTGATGCAAATCATTTTCTTGACACCTTCCTTTTTTGCATAGCAACTGCCTAGCAACGGGCCCAATGCTGGCTTAGCGGTTTTGATATATCACGGCCCTCCGATGATTAGCGGCCGTGATATATCAAAACCCCATACTAAGGTGGTCACATCTCGCTTGTTCCGTCGCCCGTCATTTTTGCTCTTTCCTCCGTTCCTCGATGCGGTCGAGGAGGGACGAGTCGAGTCAGGCGCGGGGCTCGACACATCTTACTTCCACGCGCCCGCTACCAACTCGTATCTTCCCCCGTCGCTCGTTCTTCTTCAGCTTCAAGCCCCCGCGTTGCCTTCGTGGTACTGACATGTTCACAGAAACGGTACGCACACGCGGATCTGGCACCGTTGTCGCTCTGCGGCGGGCGGGCTCCCCGCGGCCGTCGGGGCATCGATCTTCCCTACGCTGACAACTCATACTCTAGATATTTCTTTGGATTCCTTCCTCGGAGTCCGCAGTGAGTAGTTTCGCCAACTTGCGCTCCTCATTCCCTGACGATTCAAAAGCATTTTCTGTCCGTTGCTTCTGGACGCCGCGTGCCCTAGTTAAGTTAATGCTTATTTCAAGTCTATTCCCTAAAACTGAATCCCCTTTGTACTTTCTTCCTGCACGTGTTAAAATTCCGAGCGCGATTCCCACCTAGTTGCTGTCAAAACTGGTTTCCAGAAGCCTACGAGGTCTAATAAAGGTGGGCTGCCTCAGGCCAGTGCCTCCCGAACTCAGACACACTCACAAACCTCCCAAAGCGAGACGCACTCACAAACCTCTCACTCAATCATGTCTCACCCCCCTTGTGTACCGCCCACATTCCCCGCCAACTTTGACTGCACACAGCATGACGCCGACGCAGACAAGTTCTACTATGGCGTTATTGTTGGCCGTGTTGCGAGCATTTACTTGGACTGGTAAGCCTATCTTTTTGTGTCTTGCACTTGTTTCAATTAACGGCCATTCAGGGAAGATGCTAGTGCCCAGACGCATAAGTGTCGCAACCAAAAATGGGAACGCTTCTCCACCTACGCCGAAGTTCTAGCGTTTTGGAATCATTGGTGCATCAAGGTGCACGAGCACGAAGGCAATATGTTCAAGGTCAAAGGCATCGCCAACATCTTTGACAACTAGTACATATTTTTTCTTTTCACAAACAGTCTCAATACTCATCTTATGTAGCGACGAGGCCCTCGCCGCGGCCACGGCCCAGTTCATCACTACCATCCAGATAGTAGATTGGCTGTAATCTTAGAGTCAAAGTGAAATCGAGTATTGTGCGCTTGTTGTTGCCGTCTCCGTTAGTCCTCAAAATGTTAGGGGCGAAATAACACAGCAATTGGGAAAGCATTAACTTCCCTGTATCGTGTTCTTAACTTTCCCATTCTAACTTGTACATTTCATAGTCCATTCTAACTTGTACATTTCATAGTCCATTCTCGTCACGTAGATATCCTAGGGCGCATAACTGTGATATTTCCTGATCCTCCACCGAGCCCTGAACCTTGCTCAGAAAGCTTTTGCAGAGAGGTAAACACCTTGACTTCTTGGGCTGTTTTCTTCTCCAGTTCCGCTGTGATTTTCTGGCGCTTTTGAGGATCAACTTCGCCATTCAACTGGCGCTCCTTTGCTGCAACCGCCCTCTGAGCCTTAACCAACTTGTCCAGTGCCGTCTGGAGCTTCTGGTTCAAGGCCTCGATCTTTGAGTCCTCTGCATTCAGACACCGCCGAATCTGGTTATCTAGATTACAGGATAAGCTTTCAGCCCCAAGTGAATGGCAAACTGGGGGTTACCTTTACGCTTCAGTTTAACCAACGCATTTTCGGAGAGATGACCTGTTTTGTAAGTAGGCGTGATTCCGTAGTCCTCGTACGCCTGGCACTGCTATTAGCGATTGTAATCAACAAAACCACCAGCTGAAAAATACCCGGAGAGTCTTCATCTTCATGGCGTCAAAAGATTGCCCTTTCTTGAGCCCGCCCAGCAGGTTACAATGCACCCCTTTCCTATTAGCATCACGGTGAACGGATTCAATGAGATTAGAGTTGGAGTCGCCGGCCTCCCAAATTTCGCGTGGCATGAAGCTCTTTTCCCAACAAATCCCTTCGAATACGAACCCACTGGAAATCTTATTGTTCACCCAGTCTTTGAAGAGTAAACAAGCTGGTCGCTCACTGACAATAGTGAACAGACCTTGAGCTGGCTTTCCGCCGAGTTCGTAAATCTTCTCCAATGTACCTTGCCAATCAGGATGCTCCATGCAGACAAGACTACGCATCAGCCATCGCACTGACTCCGGGACTGCACAGAGTTTGACCAGCCGGATGTAATGCACGGTGCATACACGAAAGTTGCGGTGCAAATGCTCATACGGCGTAAGATCTTGAATTAATCTGTGTTGCTGATATAGATCGTGTTTTGCTGGCATTTTTGAGGCTATATTTTGCAAGTGGAGTCCGAGACCTGAAACCTTCAGTACGGGAATTTGGCGGACAGGTTAACTGACCTTTTGCTTGGCCACGGTGCTGGTCAGCAACCCAAGAAAGCACCATCTCACCAAGACCGTCCTGAGGACTGGATGCATGTAGATGGTGCCACTGAAGTTGGCGTCCGGTGTCCTCCAATATGATTCCCTCAATTTCCTCAAACACCCGTTGATGTGCGAGAGCGGACATCCGATTCAGAAAAATTCGAACAAAAACAATACCTGCAAGAGGATTAGATAGAGGCGAAGATAGTTTGAAAATGACGCACTTGTGTTTGCATCCCGTTCCATGCCGGCAATCTCGAACTCCTTGAAGCCCATGATCCTTTTGAAACCAATGTCACTCTGGAGATGGCGGCCTGAAGAAAGCAAACGTCGGCTGGCCTCCAGCGTCATGCAAATGATGATCCTTAGCTTCTGGTTTGTTATCTCTGGCGTTTCAAAGTCGCCTTCGTCATCTTCGTTCATAGCTCGCTGTTGATCTTCTTCAATATTTATGGCAAGAACACGCCGGATGTAATGGTTTTCTTTAGGTAGACAGCTGTCTTGATATTCCTTCAGATTCACAACACCTGGCGAAAGTGTTAGGCGTCCACCGGATATTTTGGATGATAATGTACGCACCAGCCCAGCCGGTACCAAATGTATAGTGCTGTTCCCGAGCTAGCTTGATATATGCTTTCAGATGACCCCGGTTCGCAAGAGATACATGCCAGTCAGCCAAAGTCGGGCTGATAATTTTGGGAAACTTCGAGCGGAGAAAAGATTTAAGAATAGGATGACGGATAAAGCGCCGAGCAGTGAGATCAGGCAGGTCATCGCCAAGCTGCTCCAAGAGGTTCATGAGTGCCGATCGGATGGGTCCCGGCGTCTTGGTAGGGAGAGGTACGGGATGGGGGTGTTCTCCGGATGTGACAATCAAAGTGAAAGGACACGCTGATCGATTTTCCTCAACAGGCTCATAGATCCGAAACTTGCACCGGCACTGCAGGCGTTCCAAAAAGGGCTGAACAAGAGGACCATGCTCATCTCGGTGAGGGACGGCTAGACACAAAATTTTAGATAACAGCGAGCTGAGGTATGCTTTATAGACGTACAACAATTTGCCTTTTGCTTGGAGAAATTCCAGACGGTCGTACATTCGACTCGTGGACCATATCCAAGCTCTCTAGCACTCTCCTCTATTCTTGAAGCCTCCTGCTCATCACCTGTAATAACAGCCTCAATGTAGTCGACATCGTATGCACCACTGCTGATACTGGGATCATGGAAATGGTTTTTCGAGCTTTGTTTGTAGTGCTCGCAGCTATTTTTTGAAAAAAAATCAACACACAGCATAGACGTTCAAATGAAAAGAAAGAGTACCTGACATATGGATGTTCTATCATTTTGTAGATGCTCTTTAACATCTTCTCTGGTAGCAGATGTATGTGGGAGTGTCAGGAGCTCGAGGTCGCTATAGGGGCAAACCTTGGAACCTTGACCTGCGGTGTTTTCGGTCAGAATCAGTGGAATAATATCAGATGTATTACGAACAAGTGTTGTGGCTCTCGAGGCAAGGGACTGGGTCGCCCGTCTCGGATGACAAAAGCAGACAGATTTTCACCCCTTTACCCGAAATAGTCTGGCCTCCGGGTAGTCCCCGAGAGTATGTGATGTTGAGAGCAGGACTTTCCCAATTTTTAGGATCCATCGCAAAAAGGTGACCGATCGATCCAGTAGCACTTGTCTCCGGGTATTCGACTACAGCGTTCAGACGGTAACGATATAGAATCTCGAGAGTTGTCTCCCTGTTTATTTTAACATCTATTTCTTCAGTGCGCTCCGAGGTGTAATGGTTGGAATCAGGCGGTGGCTGTGGGATGGATGAACGCGCTGGTGGATTTTTTTCCAAGTGGTCAAGCACGGCTATCAGATGATTTTTAATTTCCATCGGCACCAGGACATCTGTTTTCTGAGAGAATGGTGCCAGTTGCTTAATCAGAGGGAGAATATCGACAGTCTCAGTTGGTGCAGGATTCAAGAGATTGTTGATTTGCATCATCCTAGATAGAGGTTGGACGACCGCCTGAGGATGGAGAATGCTCGCTAGATCCATGACGCCGCAGAAACACAGGAGGGACTAAAAACATATCTATTCGTCGGTACATCGCAGTAAGGCCTCGGAGCGGCGGCCATTAATGGGGCTGCAGAGGAGAATTGGCGTGTGAGGAGGTCTGGTTGACACTCCCGCCCAGAAACAACACATATCGCCGGGAGAAAGACGGGAGAAAATTTAAATTAAGGGTGGCGTTGTCACACCTTCACGGGAGAGCTGTGGGACTGGGTAAGGAGGTCTAAACAGCCAAATGGAGGGCACCGGCAGGCACCCTCCGGGAGCCGAGCAAGGCGCTCAAATCCGATCAAAACCGCTTAACTCCGGGCTTCGGCTTCTCTGGCAGGGAAGGTACTGGATCCGAGTTAGACTAATGCACCCTCTCCTCCTTAGGGCGCCTCCAACTTCTACTTGAATTGCGCGACGAAGGTTAGGCCGAGAATTACGGGGTACGGTAATGCGAACAGGCAGTCTGCGTCGAGTCGAGCTTGCGGGAGGGGGATAGCGCAAGAAGTTTACATAATTTCCTACATCGCGCTCAGGGATGCAGGAGTCATTATATTACTGAAAATGGGGAGCTGTCGAAGTATACAGCGGGCTGACCTTGTACAATGCGTGGAGATAATGCGAGGGAAACGAGTATTTTTAACCACAAAATATTCCTCCGATTGGAGATTTTCAAAACCGGAAGGAGAGGTTGAATATGCCCAAGATGCCCGAGGCGAATTCGACAACACTTATAATAATCATTTGATTTGATTTCATGGGTTATCGTACCTGGATACGGATAGCGATCGCGACAGTACTTCTGCAAGGTACTATGGGTGACCCCTTAGTTGGCCACCCTAGTTAGTTAGCTACTTGCAAATATAAAGTCCGGCACTGAGAAATATGGGAGGGTTTGGCTCGAGGGAGGGAGTACACCACCATTTGAGGTCCATATTTCTGAAATGTTTAGACTGAATATTGCGAAAATATCAGTTGGAATATGTTGAACAGGTTATTAAGCACATTTTAGACACATTTGACGCCAAACATTCCGAGAACATTTGAGGGAAGTCCTCAGAATATTGACGAAATGTCGTATACATATCTGCAATCCACACATATCTATCATCATACACATTATTTGTCTGATCATGAGTTGTATATTATACGTCGTGATGGCTCAAACGACCAAACCGGACCCTGCACTGCCGCACCGGATATTTGAGGTGATTTGACGGCATCCGCAGCGATGCAATGTGGCCGGCCACAATCAAGCTCGAGGCAGGCGCGAGGGATCATTGTGGATTCCACGCTGGTGGGCCCCAGGTGCTGACAAACAAGTGCGATAAATTGATGAATCAAAGGTCCGTGCGCGGTTGTTTGTGCGAGCATTGCCGATCACGTGCAGGTTGGCTGGTCGTGCTTTCTCCCTTCGACTTTCCCCCCACTTCCGGTTCCACTGAATCCAGTCGTCCGCCCTGCTTCTCTGCCTCCACCGAGCCCCATCCCTGATCTCAGCCCCCCTAGCTGAGTCACCAGCCTGCCAACGGCGGCACGAGCTCGTAGGCCACTCCAGATTCAAGAATGCGACTTCAAGCATCGCTCCCTGAAGTTCAAGGCATGGCTGGACCTTGCAGGATCGCGTATGAAGACTGTTAACCAAGCTCTCCAACGCGGCGCTGATAGCACCTCCGGATTGCTTCAAGGGGCATCTCAGGCTGGGTGTCTGGCGGCTGGGACTGTGGCGTGCCTTCAAAGCGAAAGCGGCTTTCTCATTTCTCGACATTGCAGTCTCTATCTTATGACGGTATTTATCGTCAAAAAATATTTAGTAATGTCGGCTGAACATTACAAGTCGTACATGCACTACCATTTGTGGTGCATGAACATTTCAGGTCAAACCTTTACTTCCATTTGCGGTGAATGCCCATTTCAGGTCGAACATTTACTTCCATCTGTGGTGCATGAACATTCCCATCGAACATCTTCTTCAATGAACATTTCAATCAAATCAAATCAAATCAAATCAATGAACATTTCAGGTTGAACATCCTACTACTTGAATTTGAGGTGCATGAACAGTAAAAATATTTAGCATGCAAGAAGGATACTATGTGGGATCTGCAACCATTTACATCACATTTGAAGATGTAACATCGTAACCTTGTTCTTGCAACATGCTAAAATTGTTTGCCGTCAGATCATGATCAGCGTTCAAGTCGCCGATCATATCTGCCTTTGATTAGATGAACCGGCCATCATCAGCCCAATCGCTAGCCGATCCCAAGCGCTTCCCAACCCCACAACTCTAAGCGAAACCAACTCAGCCAATGTTGCCAATGGGCCCCATTCCCAACCCAGCCACCCAACCCGTCCCACACCTTCTGGCCCAACCACAGAATCCCAACCGCTTTTGGCCACGCCACTTGAGGAATTTTCAAGGTATCAAAACTGCTCATGCTTTCATTCTGACCGCTTTCAACGTTCGTCCCTCGTTTTCTCACCAAATATATTGTCGCCGACACCTCTGCTTATTTCTCCTCGTCCCATCCACGAAAACATGGCCGGTAAGCCAGCCGGCCAGAAATCAGCTTGTAATCCGTCTGATTGTGATTCTCAAGACCCAGCCGCATTCATGGGATTGTTCGCAGGCTTCGTCCGCGATGCCATTAGCAGTGGTGCCTTTGCACCTTTCCTATCCGATACCAGCACTCCATCGGCACCAGCACCGACACCCGCACCTGCACCCGCACCACAGCCCGCACCTGCACCACCTCCGACCTTAGCAGTCCCGCCAGTCCGTCCATATACAAGCACCCGAGCGCTGGCGCTCCCAGCAGCGGTGACGGGGCATCCTCTCCCGTCCATTCCTTCGACCCTGGGCACCACCCAACCTATGCTCGGTCTTCCAGGACTGGAAATCTCCACCGTTAACCATTCAAACAACGCCCGTACTCGCAACCGCAACCAGCACCAGGTTTTAGACCTGACAACGAGGGAGATATCAGAGGCAAACAAGTGCCGCCGTGCCGCCTCAGCAGCGCACCTTGGCCCATCGGGATCCGCCTTTCAAGTCCGACAAAGGCTCCGGGGTCCTGCCATTTGCAGCCCTGTACTTCACCAAGGGCCCCAAACTGCCTTGGAGAGAGTCTCATCGCTGGATCCCGCCGGCGTCCGGGAGATTCGAGTCACGCACATGATTCAAGCTTTTCAGGTACGTCGCCTAGATGTCTCTGCTTACAGTTCGCTAATCATTCCTCAGCCGAAGCAAGAGGTCGTTCTCTACAAAAACTTTGCGGAAGCCTTCCATACCTATCTGAATGAGCACGGCCTCTGCTTCGACTACGCACTCCCCGCAGACACCAGGGTTCTCTCTATTCTCGAGAGAAGTGCGGCCAGCATGCGCACTGGACCCCATCGCTACACCTTTGGCGATATTCCATCTGGGCCAAGCACTCGACATCGCCACGAGAGTTTGGATCTGCAAATTCTCGGTCTTGTCAACAAGGGTAATATGCGCGTCCACTCAAGCACGTCACATCTTCGTAGAGAGGCGATCCCCTCAACGCTGACGCTCATCAATCTGTTTGACAAGATCCACAGCCCACTCTACGTCATCCCGTCCGTGTCTATTCACGAAGGACGTTTGGTTCTCCATTCGAGTATGCTCCCGTTTGATTTAGTTCCACCACCTGACTTATTCTTTCGAAGTGATCCGATAATCCGGCGCCACATTCGTGCAAGATCCATCCCCTGGCCCTGGAAGGAACATCATCCATTCGTGCCTCACTAAACGGCAGAACAAGCAGTTCAAAGGCGAGGCGACCGAGCTGAATTTTACTGACAATGACCCTTATCCGGACTCGGACACATCGGGTGGTGTACCTGACGAGGACGAGACCGAGGACGAGGATGAGGACATCCCTGCTGCTCCGCCATTGACTGCAGCCATCGCACCGCTACCATCCTGCCGGAGCTCCCATGCAGTGCATTTCATCTTTCTAGCCATAGCATACCCTCATCGAGCATGGTGTAGTCTTCAACTCCTATCCCCAGTCGAAGGCTTCCTTCACGGATCTCTCATGCCCGAGTGCGTAATTTTCCTGACTATCTGGACACTTATTGACTTGTGTTGCTACAGGTCGGTGATTGCTCTCGTGTCATCGCAGTAAGTCTCCCTTCCATGCCTGCTGTTTATTTTATATTGATGCCTCCCTCTACATTGACAGTCAGCAGTCCCCACCCAGACGACTCCAGCACCGTGGGGTGCAGCACCTTTTGAAACCCTTTTGGGTCCCTATGGTAATCTTTTCGACCAGAGGGATGTTGCCAAAGCGGTGTACCAAGCCGCTGGGAACAATGTGCGGTTGGAGCTGAAAGCTGAGTCCCTTGAGGAGCTTGCCATGCTCTACGGTGATGTGGTGTGCGAAGGATTGAGAACGAATGATTTCTCGCATCTTCTGTCTGCAAACCGGTGCTTCGAAATGTAAGTGGCCATCTGTGCTGCATGAGCAACGACTGACCTGCCTCTCATACTAGTCTCAATCCCAATGGATCGGTTCGTTCCTTTGGACCAGGCCTTGAACGCGAGGCAATATACGCTGCCCTCAATATTTATTTCAAGAATAGTGGGTGTTGGTGCCTGATGACAGATGAGGGGCGCATGTCTCTTGCGATGTCGACGCCACTTCGCCTGGCATCAGCAGCTCCCTCAGGCCGACTTCAGAACTTCAAGATCTTTGGGGCTCTCGTCGCTCTTTCCCTCATCAGCGGGAGACCTCCTGGTCCCCTGTCCCCAGCGCTGCTCCAATATGCGCTTAACGACTGTGATCTGTGCGCCTTGACCCCAAGTTTTGTCACGTCCTGGAATCCATCCCTCGATCGGGCCGCCCGATCGATGCAGGCTGTGGGGCCTACCGGTGACTTGATGCAGTTTCAGTCGGAGATCATCACCTACCTGAACATTCAGGTGTGTCTTGCACTCCTTTATTGTCTTGCCACTGATTATCATCCTCAGGTCGCAACCCTCTCCATTCGCGACCAGACCTTCCACAACATGCTCGTTAACCAGCTGGTTCATACCGGACTTCTCGGTCCAGACCTTCATAGCCACCCAGAGGCGGCTGTGTTCTGCACAGGTCTTGAACTACCCGGCGTCAATGGCTTTACTTTTTCCAAAGTATGTGCTCGTCTCAGCTACTACAATGTGGTCTTACACAGCCCACAGTTTGCTCGATCGTACCCGGGTGGTACTGAGTTCTATCTGGCCAACGCCTGGACGTCATGTATCACCGATTATGCTGCGCTCGAACCACATCTCCGTATCGCGTCACCCAGTCCAGTGCAATGCTTACCTCACTTCGGCCCCCTCCCGCCAGGCCTCAATCCAGAGACTGAGCTTGTGAGGTTCCTCAAGGATACTGGGAACCCCAGTGGGGATCGCCTCGAGGCCAGTAAATCGCACTTCACTGAGGCCGTCATCGGGGAGATGAAAAACATTGACCTCCCTTCGTACTGTCCCAGCATGTTGTGCTGGGCAGCCACCGGAAGCCCTTTCCTTGAGCCGGATGCAGATCCAGCAGATCCGAACCAGGCAGACTTTGTACTGCCTGACGATCTCGGGTATAGTGATGACCCAGCGACATCGGCCTATGCAATGGCCCAAGGTCTGATCTCGTTCCACACCTGCTCACGGTTTGCACGCATTCCGATGTCCAAGCTAATCAATCTGCACAACACAACGTACCCGACCCAGGATGACACCTCATTCGAGGATGCTGTTGATGGTTGGCTCCTCCTTCAAATTCTGAATGCAATTGGGAAAGTGTCTATGCTTTGAGGAGCTGTTCCTTACTATACCCTACTTACCCTTCTCTCACTTCATTTGAACACGATCACACACAGTCGCTTCGCTAAACCTATGTACATCTCTTTCATCCTGCCCACATTCGCTATACCCTACTTACACATCTCTCGCTTCATTTGAACACCATTGCACAGTCGCTTCGCCACACCTATGTACCTCTCTTTCATCCTGCCCACATTCACTACAACCTCTCTACCTTACTTAATTGTGCCTGCCAATCTAATTATTAACCACGAACTATCCAAGAGCTTCAGTGAAGTCAACAGTAGTTCAGTGGACCAAATGTTGCAGAATATATATTTTACAAAACTTGTAAAATATCGCTCTCCATTCAAATACTGAGCTCTCTCGGAATGTACTGTGCCACAAGTGCACGGCCGGCCACCGTTGCTATCGAAACACTGATCTGGGCAGTAACAACAAGTGAGTACTGTTCTAATGTTTTAATTCTTAATTTAATCTTTCACTACGTTCCGCAGCCTCCTTAACTCAGCATGAGTAAGACCCATCTAGACATAGCTCAACAGAGTTCTGTGTTTAGCTGTGTAGTGAGGGTCTGTTTAGCTCTTTCTAGCTCAGTCTAGCTGCGGTTAGCTCCGTCTAGTTCAGTCTAGTTCAGTCTAGTTCAGTCTAGGTCAGTCTAGTCGTACCTCATCGCCTACACAGAGGTAAGTATCCACGATTTGAGGGCAAGGGCTCAGCCAGGCATTCCATTAACACTCGTGGCTGCCGCTAGCTGTCATTTCATGAGCGATCACACATCATGTGACATCAACAAGGTTCGATTTGTCCATCTATGACTCTGATATGTTCTCGTGTCCATCTATGGGATAATTAATATTGGTTTAAGAATGCAAATTTCACTCAAGTTGCACTAGTACTCGTATAAACATGCCAACCTCTTTCCGGGCGCCTTTCATAGTCTGGAGTAAGCCGAGAAGGATCATAACGATCACTGGCATGTGATTCACCGCCCTGTGTTGGCCGTTGCTCGTTCACACCACAGCCGTGCATCGAAATTGAAGCAGTGAGAGACAATGGAAAGACATAAAGAAGTGGGGGCAACGACTCGAGAGTCGAGTGGCAAATCTCTCACGGAGACATGATGAGGATATCCTCCAGAAACAACCACAGATCCACAACCGCTAGTTGCTGGTTTTTCCGCCGTGCTTCATAAATGTTGTCTTTCCATAGACTCATGCGAGGCCGCCGTCCATCTCGTGACAAAATCCGTAGATCTTGGAAGACTTGGACGACAGGTGCATTTTATTTTTATGTTCAGCGTATTTACAGCAATTGGCAGTACCGAAGGCGTGGATCGAAAAATTGCTGTTTTGGGCAGTTTTTTGATCCCCACCAAAGAATTCCCCGTATCTCAGTGAGTTCTTCTCGGATTAAGTTGGGACTAGGCTAGATCTTCCTGAATAATCCAAACACTATTAGTGATGGAGTTAGATCTGGGAAGTTGTAGCCTCCAGCATTTGTGGCCCCTCAGCAAGAAATCCGGACTAGGAAGCCCAGACCTCTTCCGAAGAAGCTGGGGTTTTGTGAGGGGGTTGTGTGATAGGTATGAAAAAATGTGATAGAGCTAAAACTTTGAATAATTCACTTTTTGGGCTTCCTTGTTCACTCAGACACTTTTGGCATCGCCAATACAGAATTGGCTCCCTCACCATAATTTTTGGCCCAGATGAGGGGGGAAAAACAACTGGAAGGGTCGTGATTCACTGATAGAATTTTTTCCACGGTTCAATTTCCAGAGAAAACATGTTGTACGCGTGAATTGGGACGCGTTGCGGTCAGCATCAAATTGCTTTGATTGCATCAGTCGCCCCTTGCGCATCACAGTTAGGGGCCACAACATGCATCCTTCGGGGATATCGTCGCGTTAAACATGTGTACGGGGATGTTGTGTCGCTCTGGGGTATCTTCCCACCTCATTTGGATCAGAAGTGACAGAATTACAGTGGTTTCCGTAGGGACTCCACAAAGATCCTTTGATCTAACTATAAAGGACAGTAAGCAATTATTTCATAAAGCCAGCTCTATCACTTCAGGTATTACATATCAAAGTACTCCATCCCAAAATACCAAGACCTTCTGGTGAGATTTGGGCCTGCTAGCCAGAATTCATCACTCAAGGAGACTTACCTGCTGGATGATGCAAATTGTAATATTTTGCGAGTTTCTTTCTAACACTAATAGCGCCTCGATTATTCAGGGAGATCTAGCCTAGTTTCAACGTAATCCGAGCAGAGCTCACTGAGATAAGGGCAATTCTTTGGTGGGGATCAAAAACTTCTCAAAACGACAATTTTTCGATCTGCGCCTTCGGTACTGCCAATTGCTGTAAAGACATTTCAGTTGTAAACAAAGGTGCCATTCATACAGTTTTCGGAGGCTCAAGGCAAATTCTGATAGACAGATACTCCCAGATTTGTGTTTTATCTATGCCACCCTTTTCTACTATTTAGACACCATACTTGCGGCCAGAATGGAAGCCATCAAAGAATTCAAACTCCTCGCGCGAGTGGATTGTGTGGCCCGAGTTGTACCAGTCTGCCTACGGCAAAGGGCTCGCCTCTTTTTTTGGCCAATCATAGGCAGACTATGTTACGAGTCTACAAGACATGCCTACGCTTTGCTCCGGCCGTGGGCCCAGTTAAACGGGATAAGGTTAGAAAAGTTAACACCTGCGAATGAAGAAGGCGCCTCTGAATTGTACACGATGATAGCAGCAAAACTGGGCTGGTGTGGAAGGATTCAATTTAATGTTTTGAAGAGTTACAGAGGTACAGGTAAGTACAGGAGAGTCAGGGCGGACAGCTTGGCAAAGGAGAAAAAGAAATGAATAGCTCGGCGTACGGGTGATGAGACCTGCTGTTTAGAAATAACTGGCAAACTGGTGTATTGCAAGTCGCCTGTTGACCAGAGGTTGAACGGACTCGTAGCACTGAGATACTCTGCATCTTCGCTGGGGAGTTCTAAGAGCCGGTTCGCGGTGATCAGGAGATTGCTTGGAAATTGCACTCGGCAGAATTCCCACGGTCCAGACCTTAGGGTTGAAGATTGAGAACAAACGGGACAGGAGAGGCAGGGTAGAAATCCCAGGGGGGATTGATCGAAGATTGGAAGCGAATTTGTTGCCGTACACGGCGAAAGAGCCAGGGAGCCATGATGGAGATTGAATATTCAGTACAGCAGTGTAGCCATCAGATCGTCGAGAGGAAATAGCCCGAGCAGTTGATGTCTTGAGCACGAGATATTGATGATTCCAGGGACGCATTTGAGAGGGTGAACCCAACCAGGAAGCACGAGAATACACTCAAGGCAAGAGGAGAAACATGATTGAAAGCAGAATGTCAGCGGTCTTTTATACCTCGCTAGCCTTAGGGCTTTAATTATCAACTCTTTTCTTTTTTTACTCCTCACCACTACGCCTCCATCTGCGAGTGAAACAAATGCCAACGAGATTTTCCCTTCACACCCCTCCTAGGTCGATGTACGTAATCCCAGATTCGCCGACAGAAATCCCGCGCCGCCTGCCAACTCCCCACTGAACAGACTGGGACTTATTCGACACCGTTGTCATCTATTCCGCCCGGATAGCGGGTGGTGCGTACCTACCATCAATAAGGGTTCACATATCAAATTCAGCAGGAGTTCCCGTTCGACGCGGGATCCGGGCAATGTCCAGTTTTTGTTCCGCAAGACGGGCGGACTGAGGAAACACAGTTCTTAGGGCGGAACTATTCGGGATGAGGGGGTTATGATTCTGACCTTGTTGCTCTCAAGACATCGATTGTATTCGGACGCGTGCAGCGGACGGGCGTATTCAAGGATGTGTCCTTGCACTCCAGACCGGATAGCGCGTCGCGCGCACCTGTCATCCGTTATTGGGACGAAAACAGATACAGCAGGACCCCCGTTCGATTCAGGGTTTGGTTATTAGGGTCTGCAAGACAAGTTTTCTGGCTTTTTCTTCAGTTGAAGGTAGTCCCAGAGATCCGGAAGCAGGCAGTAATCAAGAGGAGTTGGTCGAACGTGAGGCGACCGAGGACACGCTAGACCTCAGGGCGGTAGTTTACTAAACATCCACCTTAAGGCTCTGCTTTCGCTGAGGCGTTGAATTTGTGAATTTGGGTGGACTCATTATGTGTGCTATAGATTTCTTGTAATTGGCCGAAAGAAGGATATATTCGCCAGCAGTAGCTACCGTGTACGTGACCAAAGTAAGCGGACTGATGCACCAGGACAAGGAGACGAAGGATTATTTGACAGAAATGGGAGGTACAGAAGTTCGCACGTAGAGCGCAGGCAAATGCAGGAGGGGTGTAGGGTACAGAGGGAATGGGATGATCGGGACTGATCAAGCCAGAGATTGGTGAGGTCCTCAGGCACTTGGTTTGAATTGGGCGGAGTTGAGAGAGGACGTACAGCCTTGATCGGGCGGGATTGGCCAGGATATTGTTACCACCAAGAAAGGTACGTATCACGCCGCACGCAGCGGAATCCGGAGCGCTGGAAGAATGTGGGCATCGCCGGCGGAGTCCGCACTCAGATTCGGGCACGCGCCGACGCATGAGACGCCCGCACACCGGCGCGAACGACTTCGTAAGTCAGGGCAGCGACGGCGGAAGGCGAAGCTGCGTACGAGTCACGACGTTGATGAGGAAGCGGACGAAAATGTAGCGGTGGATACGCACATGGTCGCCAGGGCGCTGCGCAGTTGTAGGTGTCAAACAACGCGAGCGAGCAATAGCCTCTCTGCCCACTTAACATAAGTGAGCTCGCGCTCCACGTGGCGGTACGGGAATCATAGTGGGGTACTGCTATGGCTAGCACGTTGGTGCATCGAGGGCGCGTAGGGCGCGTAGTTCATGACGTCGATGCAGCGCTGATAAAGTCTAGACGAGTAACGAGTTTGCGACGGGCACACCGAGTAGCGTAAAGTCAGAATACGGCGCGGTTCGTCGCCGTCGCTCGGACGTGGAGGTTAAACTTGAAGGAGAGCAGGATGATGGCGACGGGACCGAAAGCGGAGCCGCGTGGCGATGCCGAGTGATCCGTTGCCTCCAACTTGCCTCCAACCACCACCATCTCGCTCTCTACTTATTGTGTTCCTCCGCTCTGGCCGATTTTTTGCCCTTTCTCCCTGGGATTACGGGGGTCTCTACGAGTATTCCCTGGTGTTGCTACCAAGTATTAATAGCTCTCTCGAGTCACGCAGGCGAAAAAGACCCAATACTGCAGCTAATTTTCCGATACCCCACATACTGCTATCTTAGCGAAATTTATCCGGTACTCTGCTGTCTGAGCTCGATGAATCTGGTCTGGTTTCAATCTCGCTCGGGGCTATTCGCGTTGGTGCATACTGAGGCGGATTGGGTGTCTGATATCCCGCTGCAGACTCGACACGTCTCCCGATGCTGCAGGCAAGTGCAGCTGAATCAACTGAAGCCTTGTACTACTGCCAGGATGCCGATGGTCCCTGTCAACAGCCTCACTGATCCCGGGTAGATATCGGTGAGCGGTTATCTCCTGACTTCATGGAGGGCGCTTGCAGGTCCTTATCCGGTCGTTGCCTTTCGTCGGAGCGTGTGCCTTGTGCCTCGGATCCCTCATCACATTATCAAGAACGATGCAAAATGCGAGGTTCAACAATTCCCCTCGCGCAAGACGCCGATTCAAAGCATCTCACACGCATCCAGGGTCCACTCCACAGTAGGAAGGTTCAATTGCGGAGTGCCCCGCGCCTGCATCTCATCTGGCACAAATGTCGCATCCGATATGCTATGCAGGAGACGCCCGTGCGAGCCGGGCTTGAATCGTGAGTAATGCTCGAAGACCTTTGATTTGTCTTACTCCAAGCCACCAGAAACTCGCCCGACCGTTGAGGAAGTGATGGACGAGGACGACCCGTCCAACTTCAATTTTGGATCCATTCCCCAGGGCGGCGGGCGAGACGTTGGGCACGGGCGAGAGATTGCTTTTGAGCGCATGCACGCTGAACAGGAGGGGAGTCGCGCAAAATCATCAAATTTTATTTTTGCAGATTGCTACAGAACTCAAGGCCGTGGCTTTACATTTGCTCCTTTCGCCCTTTTTAGTTTTGAGCTGAGACCAGTTCTGTAGAGCTAACCTAGGTCGCCGTTCCAGTCTGGGTAGCACGTGGTGCGCACCTGTCATCACTTGCCTGTGTTAGGTGTCCTTCAGCAGGGCGCCAGCTCGCCTCGGGATCTGGGTACGTTGGATCAAATTGCATTTCATTTGTTTATTCGGCACACGGAGGATTTGACCGGGGGAGCAGGATTCCCATCGGCAGGCGTGACTCGTGAGAGTATTCAGCGTGGGTTCGTTTATGCTGCATATTATTCAACACATATCCTGTTTCGTAAGGCATGGAGATTGGTTCATTTGCATTTGCGCAACTCAGATTCACGCAGCAGCGCATCCAAATCCCGCAAGACCAAGACCTACTCATTCTGCATACATGCAGCCCGGATAGAGCGTGGTGCGCCCCGCTTTCAATGACATTGGACCCTGCAATCAGGATCGGCAGGGAGCCCGTTCGACTCGGGATCCGGGCATAGGGTCTGTTTATTGCTTTTTGTACGCGAACGGAGGAGTGGAATGCTGCACGATCAAACTTGGGGAAGGGGTGCTTATTCAGTGTGCGTTCATTCTTCATTCATACCGAATATTAATCACTACGTTCCGCTGTCGCCTAGACTTGATCCGTCTAGCCGATGACGGCTCTTGGCGGTGGCCTAGCAACCCTGTCTAGCCGAAGTCTAGCCGACCGGCCACAGCCGTCATTTGCTAGACGGAACGTAGTGATTTATCCTCGTGTTCCTGAGGTCGTCGGAGCGGGTCCGGTTATCATCGGACGCTGCTTTGTGTTTCAGACCAGATAGCGCGTGGAGCGCACCTGCGAGCCGTATGACAGTGGGAACGATTTAGCAGGCCTCCCGTTCGATTCGGGATTCGGTCATAGTAGTTGAAGCTATTTTTTTTTTCTCAGGTCCGCGCGGAGGAGAGCGAGGATGAGAGGGGCCTCGTTGTGGCTCGCAGGACTCGACTCGAGGATGAATAGACTTTGCCCACGCGTGCAGTTCGGCTTTCTGAATTCATCGCGTATCAGAGGGTGTTTATGTTGTGATGGTGGGATTTGTCAAAAGAATAATGTATTTAGGGGCCAAGGACAGTAGAGCGCGCGTCAAAAAGAGGAGCAGGGATGACCTGAAATCACGACGACGGCCGAGATAAAACCGAATCAGAGCTACCGTACGGCAGCTAAGTAACACTGACCGAGGGATGGATCGCCGCAGAGACAAGGAGGGATTGCGAATGAAGGCGAGCGACAACTTCGCGAGATCATTAGCGAAAGTTGGCCGGAGTTAAGAGCGTAAGAAATCGGCCTTGATCGTGCGGCAGTGCTCAGGATTTACAACTCAATACCTCGGGGGACTCGCAGACCTCACGCAGAAGTCATAGATGTCCATGGTGGACAGATCAGTTGGGAGGGGAAGGATACTCATCGTCACGTTGGGCCGTGGAGGATCGCTTAGTTGACATTAGAATTGCGGGAGTTTCGGGGAGGGAGGGGTCAACGATAGAATCAACGGGGGCGCAGCGGAGAAACAGCGAGGGAGGATGGCTGTTGGGAGCAGCTGAATCCATCCGTGTGGCCCGTTGCGGCGTTGGCGGCCCGGTGAATTCTAAGCCCAGTACAACGTCGATATGCCGCGCAGGCGAATGTACCGCCACCACGGAGAGCGGCAGTGGAGAAGGTGCCAGTGCGACAAGGGAACCATCGCGCACGCAAGAGGAAGATCTTCCGCCGGCGGGGTGTTCGGGCACACGCATGCGGTCCTAGGTGCGGTCGGGTGCGCACCGCTCGATGCAAGCGGCTAGATGATTGGGCATGGCGGCAGGTTGTGGGGAGGGCACGGGCATGGAAACGGCGAGGCCGGTGCTGATGCGTACGTGCACATGCTGTTGATGAGCAGGCTTGCGGTGGATATGGGGGGCGTGGATGTGTAACTGGGCGAGGTAGAGGACGCAAGCGCGGCGGGGCTGCAGCGCGCTTCATACCCACTGCGGCGTGAGCGAGATGAGGCAGATATCCAGTCAGCATCGCGAGCATCGCGGCACCGACGCACCAAAGCACACGTACCTCCCGTTTCCCGAAGTGTGATTACGGGGGACGGATGTCATAGAGGCATCGTAGGGGCTGGAGACGCGTAGCTTAGGAGGCGCTTAGGGCTTCGTTGGAAGCGGTAGAAGACTTTGGTGGGGTAGCGGCTGCCGAGGGGAGATGAATTCATCACCGTTGGGAGCGCACAAATGTAAGCTAAGTTGTCTCAGTGCGCCACGATTGGTCCACGAGAAGCCTGGATTAGTCGTTCGGACGATGAATCGATGATGGCCAACGGAAAGGGATAGCGGATGCGCGGGACCGACAGCCGCACCACGTGTCATGCCGACCTTTGATCCGTCTTTAGCTCGTTGCTTTCCACCGTCACGGCGGTGTGCTCGCTGCGCTGCTCTGCGGCGATTTACCTTCCTCGGCGGCGAGATCGCGGAATCCTTGGATCTCCACTCTCTGCAAGCTTCTCGTGGAATTCCTAGCTCTCCCGCCCAAACCGCAAATTCAGTCAACTTTTCGCGCAATCACCAATCTCGCAGGAATTTCTACCCGCGTGTTTTTCAAACTGTCATATCGTGCCGCATTAATCTGGTCGGATCCATAGCGCTGACGTTGCGCGAGACTACCCGGCGCGATGCGGCAAGCTCTCGCTCTCAGCGCCTGCGCGCGTTACCCCACGATCACTTGGCATCTCTGGCAATATCTTACATGCCCACCTTGCCCGCGCGCCGGAATCCGAGTCAAGCAGCACATAAATTGCACACGTTGAACCAAGGACGAGCACTGCTACGCCGCCATGAGGCTTTCACGTCGCTAACATCGCCCTCCGCAGTAACAAGGTCCACTTGCGGACCGCACCTGCATCTCGTAAGAAATCATGAACTTTCTGTGCAGGAGATGCCCGTTGACTCGGGCTTGGTCCGTGTGTTGTGTCAGCTACCGTTTTACTCTCGGGCTCGTCGGCAGCCACGCGCAGCATACCTATTCTTTTCTTAACCGCACTCAGGTTCTCCCCAATTCTCACCCCCGCAATTCTATTTACTGGCTGTACTTATCCGAAAAGTGAGTTTCACCCGCTGCTGAACACCCGTTTCATCTCACACTTATCCAACCGCCTCTGTACGTTCAGGAGGTCCAATTGCGGAGTGGTCCGCACCTGAATCTCATAGGAAATCGTGAACTTTCCGTGCAGGAGACGCCCGTTCGATTCGGGCTTGGACCGTAGGGCGGCAAATATCAACTCTTTTCTTTTCTTACTCCGCACCACTGGATACCCGCGCCTCCTTCTGCGAGTGAAATAAGTGCCAGTGGGATTCTCCCGTCCACCCTCCCATAGTTTTCTAGGTCAAAATCGCAAATGAATGACAAGATAACCTTGGGGCGGATAGTGAGATCTTTTCTGTGGTGATTCATGTTGGGCATTAGCCTGTTGCGCAACAGCCAAGCATACATCCCTGGGACCCAAGAAGAGCTCCATCGAACGACTCGCCAGTGGCAAAATCTCCGTTCCGCGATTGGAAAAAGAGACGGCGACCGTGCAGAGTGTACAGCAAGGGATGATGACCTCCCGGTGGGTGCACTTCGCTTGCCATTGCGTGTAAAAAATCGGTGATCTGACAGAGTGCACTCCTTGCTGGAAGCTCTCGGTTAACTCTCTCCGGCATTATCGAGCTTTCCCTTCCCCACGCCGCTGTCCGCATGCCAAACTGCTAGGGGGGCCAAAGGACTCCAGGAGGAGTCGGTTCATCTCGCCGCTGGCATGTTGTTGGCGGGATACCGTGGCGTCATTGCTACGATGTGGTCCATCATGGACACTTTGCCACTAATCGTATTTCAAGTTGAAAAATAGCATCCTCGCTCTCAATCCACTCTCATTTCCGTCGCTCCTACAACTCTGACCGTAGAAACAAGGATGATGTCTCAAGCCCATGCACGGCATCAATCAAATTGGGCAGCCTGAACCCCAACCGACCCCCGAATCGTCACCGGAATCGGGAATTCCAGTGGGTGCAGCTTTGGCTGGGCAATGACGTCAATCCACTGACATATGCATCGAGTATACGGGAATTTAGGACTGTGCTTGACGACGAAAGCTCCGTAATCCGACCTCCAATGTTGGCATTGATGCCGACTAGTACGATGCCTACCCTCTGCCACGGATTGAACTATCCCAGGAGTTCTCCCGGCCAAAATCCGCAGTTTCGTCTTCGACATATTCTTCGACCTATTCTTCTCGTCACTGGGCCGCGGACATGACCTCGCCCCCTCGATAACACTCGTAATATCGAGGATCGCGGACGCCTTACACCCGGTCAGTGCTGAATTGAAGCACACAAATTTCCGGTTTGGGTGACATCGGAATCTGTACGAAAATCGCTCCCTATACCACCATCAACTTGTATCGAGGTAGCACACCTTGGCTGTTGTATGCTTCGCAGTGCAGTGTGTGTCGTAATGCGTATCCTATATAAATCTCTACGCAACGTCCCAATGCCCCCACTCGTAAATCCGCTGCTAAATTTATAGCCATCCACATGGATATGGATGCTTATGCCACGCCTGTCCTAGCCCCTATAAATATTCACGGGTGCGTACATGAAATTTCAACATCCAACCCCTCATTTCGACTACTCTGCCCACTTCCACCTTTCATTCAGCCATGTCCGTCCGAACAGACCGTGTCCGCGCCATAGGAATCTTCAAAGCCCGAGCGGGGACCACGTCGGACAAGCTCAACGATCGCGCCGCCAGAATGGTGGAGACCGTGAAAGCGCTGCCCATACTGCAGCAGAACCTCCTCAAATATGAAGTGGTGCGGTCCATTTATTTGCCGCCGACGCACATATTCAATGGCTCACCGGCATGTAGTCATTCAAAGCCGAAACTGGCGCTGGTACCTTAGCCAACGCCCTCGGCTTGCACGAGACGGATCTCTCCGTGATGATACTGGCCGAAGCAGAGTCTCACGAGAAGCTGCGCCAGGTACGTCGAAATCTGCGAACTGTCGCCTTCAAATGCAATACAATACTGAGCTG